>OZ022595.1:5188141-5220641 GCA_963669155.1 Arbacia lixula
CGAAAAGCTCATATGCGATTTGAAATCAGGAAAAAGAATAATTTTTCTTATTGAGTTACGAATTAGTAACTAGTGCTTCATAATTTGTCCTTACTTCGCCAATATCTAACAACGGAAATTGTTTTTTATTGATTGGCTTCATATCTTCTACATGAACATGAAATCAAATACAAGCACCTCGAAGAACGCAATCAACACTTAATGTAGCAAACAAATGGCTGCTGTATTGGTTTTGTGCGTATTGATAAATTGCTTACATATGCATCAATGGGGTATAAATAGTTTATGATAAAACAACAATTTACAAACAGATGTACATGTTTTGAATAAAATTCAGCCTAACTGCCAAAACTAAACAAGCAATCTTAAAGCAAGTTTGCTCATTATAAACCAACGGATAGCCGTTATTTGCTGGTTAACATGCTCCTTTTGCGAACAACCGGTCATGGCCGAATTTAGCTTTCTTGTCTACCGTCGCGGATTCTCTGAATTAATCAAGAAAACGCACGTGAGACAAGCGCGTAATCTGCAGTTCCTTGACGACGCTCTAAATGTTTCCTTTATTTTAAGCACTCTTCATCATTTTTTTCTTCATATGAACCATTAATATCACAAATATCTATATGCAACCTTTTCACTCGAAGCGACCCCATTCTAGTCTGTGCATCGGTAAGATGTTTCAGGTGATAAATTTAAAGATTCGACTCAGCTTTCTTGAACTAATTCTAACTTCCTTCATTAACATATCGAATGTGCATTATGCTTGCAAATCATCAATCTTAAATCAGAATAATTCAGATCAAATTCACTAAGTCGTCAACATTTTTCAGTTTAAACTGCAAATAGCAGGTCTGCCTATCCGGAACAAAATCGATCATTAGAAGATCGGATGAAAAGGATTTTTTAAAACCTGTGACCCTTCTGAAAGTAAAATCACGTAAACATGGATGTACAATTGTATGAAAGAAAAACTTGTTATTGAACTACCTAACTTTATCTTTTGCAGACCACGTGCCACAAGTTTGTACATTCACAAAAAAAACTTCAACATGACTTCGACATTTTGCCTTGTAATGTGGAGATTCAATATCACGGGTGTTATGTCTGGATATGGTAATGAAGAAGGAAGCGTATCAAGCTCGTTTTCCGATTTAACGGCGCTGCTGATTGGTTAGAACCCTCTTCTACGGGCTCTCATCCACTAATCGTTTTATCCGTCTCTTCTCGCCGATTGTCTGATTCATTTTCTTGACAAGTACATGTGAATTGGATTTGCGAATTATCAGCCGGTAGCGCCTGTTTGTCAGGCCGCAAAATCCCTGAAAGGATCAAATTTTCATGGCGTAGTCAAACAAATTTGAGAGCTGTTCGACGATTTCAGAGCTCTCCCTCCCCCTTTGAGAATATCTGAGGTAGCCGATAGTAATTTGTCTCGTCAATTACAGAGGCAATGCAAGTGTCAATAATCATGCGACGTGTCTTAAGGAGGATTATCAGCGAATTATAGTTTACAGACAGTCTACGTTCACTTAGTAGAAAGGAAGGATCGGATATACATACTCGGCAGTTAGATTAAGTATACATTGTTGACCTCGAGTGAAATATTGTCAGACAAAAAACCTCCAGCAAAAAAGAAAATCAAGAAATTTATACATTATAAAGAAAAATAACAGAGAATTATCAATATTGCAAAGAAGGAAAATTAGTCGCGACGTTCCTCGCAATATGCTCTGTCCGTTTCCAAGTAAATAATTTGCAGACACTTGAGTGTATAAATTATCACTAAAGAATAGATTTTATTTGTCAACAAGTGAAGGATTAGGCGTTGTCCCATATTCAAGAATAAGACATGACAAGCGCAGATATCAGTTTTCATTATAGGCCATTTGCAGGACAATACACTTTAATGAATAATTAATTGCTCTTATGACGATATTTACAAATTTGTATTTACCAATGGCGTATCGATGGTGTTGCAATCACAAGTTCACATTAACAAAGAAAAAGAGTATAATATTGGCAGCAAGCTCCAATCACAACATTTCAGTATCAATTTTTCATATAATTTGTATTAATTTTCTTTTTTCTCTTCCTTGCTTCATTACGATAACCATCTTTCCCCCTCTCTGTATGTCTTCCTTTACTCCTACTCGTTCAATCTATCTCCCATCCCCCATTCCCCCTCCTTCTCTGTCTATTGTTCTCATTTTCCCCTCTCCCCTTCGACACTCTCTTTCTCTCTGCCCTTCTGTCTCGCTATATGTCTGTCCACTACTCAAGAGATACGGAACAAAGCACTTAAAGTGATAACTGTCCGAAATAAATACCGTGAAAATTAAGACACCCTCTCATTCGCTGACTTTAACGAAACGCATTGACACATCTTTGAAGGGACATTTCGTCGAGAACCATGTGATGGCTATATCATTAATTGTCCATACGAGGTGAAAAACTTACATACGATATGCGACAAATATTACTGCAAATTTAGGGAGAGAGACTGAAGTCTGTAGGCTGACATTCTGCGACGGGGTTGGCTAAAGTACACCGAAAACAATGCCAAAGCAATAAGTGGTGCGATCAAGTGTGACAAATGACATAATGAAAGCATATTGGTTCACTGTGTGAACTCTCTCACAACAAGAGTGATTATTTCGTGTAATAAATCAATGAACTGTCGATAGCTTGATACCAAGAGGGTTAATGCGTACAGCAGTTCGTTTCTTGGGGAAGACCTAGAGAGATCGAATGGAATACATAAACTCGTCACTTTACAATGGGGTATGTCTAAACTAAGTTCCAACATACTAAGAAAGTTGTGCTGCGGAGAACATGGTCACTCGAATATGGAAAGCCTAGCAACATTGTGTCATACGTACACACTTTCCGTTTCAGCAACAACGCCTAATTAACGCCCCTTCGAGAGGTCTAACGTGTGACTCGAAGCAGAGATTCAATTAACAAAGACAGCCGTCTGGCCGATCCAGACACTTCACACTATCTGTTTAGCGCCCGTGTGTACATCCTATACTAGTAATTATACAACCTGATCGCGTTATGCCTGCGTGACTATCACAACGATGATGTTTTCCTCCTCCCTAACTTAACAACGAACCAATGGCTTGAAAATACTCTCACTCATCCTTTCAAATTGTTTACAGTTCTTCCTTAACATTCAGGTTTGTTTGAAGATATTAGTACAAGAACAAATCATTTTCGACATTTAAAAGTAGCTAAAGAGGCTTTGCTAATCATTTGAAATTGCAGTCATTAAAGTGTGCATGATTTTGTAACTGACTGGTAAGTTGACAGACGTATTACAGTTGCACTTAAACAACGTGACATGGAACGTTTTATATGATTGATAGAGACCATATTCTACATTTTGCGGACCTGAACTTGACATTCTGGTCAGGCGGTTAACAAGAAGACTACGTCATGAATTTCACCAAGAGAAATAATGAATCCCAGTAATTGATTATCACATTAAAAACCTTACAATGCTTTGAAAGGCATTATCTTGTTACACATCCCATCACTAGATCTCTATGGGATCGTATCAACACGCAACTCAAACACATACACCCGGATATCTTTCCTGCTCTCTCATCTGTTCCACGGGTGCAGGTTTTTGACAGGTTTTGGCGCGAAGTGGCGCATACAAATTTGATAGGGTTTTTTTTTGGGCGCTCGATTCCGCCGTCACAGCCAGACGGTTCGTGGCTTTCATCACTAACTCATATCACAACCTGTGCCAAAAGGGTAACTAATTATAGGCCTGCCTGTCTCTGAAGGAGTCTTTTAGAGCAGCCTTTTTGCTTCATTAAAACGACCTATTTGAGAGAAGAGAGTTGACATGGTCGGGTGAATGTCTGTAGAGAGTTTTATATCGAGATGATGTGGACGTGGATGTGGACGTGATGTGATGACTTAAATCATCACAGCAAGTGAGATTTGGAGTGGATAATGGTGGCGCATTCCTGCAGAGCTTAAAACTAACGTGTCCATGTCACGTCGATCTAAAACTCTCTTTACACTATCACGTCAGAATACTCACATGGATGTGAGTAATGCAGAATAAGATAACGATGTTAAACTCATTTTGAAATATCATCCGTGATAAACTGAAGAAATAGGATGCACTGCACACTTACCAAAGACAAGTGGAGGAAGGCGGAGAAGTAGGAATCCTAAGGAATCTTCTTCGCCCAACGCGCCGGCCGAATCTTGGGGGGAAAATGACTTCGAAATTAGGTGACCAAACTTTCACAACCTTGGCTCCTCCTATTTTTCTGTCTAACTGTGGGTTTTGTAATTGTCTTCTTTCCTGTAGGGTATAGTAAGGAAAGGAACGCAACGGGGAATCTCTCCCGAGCTTGTCACACCGTCCCAGCCGCCTTTCGAAGTGAGCTCTGAGTCGGCAATCGCGTGAGTTTTGTTTCTATTTTCGCCGATGAACAAGAAGGGGAGGGGCCCTCCCGTGGATGAGGGATAGAGGGGTGCAGGGCTGAGAGTGTGCCCGCCTGCTACTCGGAAGGTGCAACGGAGTTGGCGGCGCGCTCGTCGCGTCGACTCGAGAGGAGGGGGAAAGGGGAATGCTAGTAGCAGACGACACACCAAAATCGCTTTCACACAACGCACACACACCCGCGCACACACACAGACGCGGAAGAAAGAAGCGAAAAGCTGCGCGCGCCGCACGGGCAGGATGCGGAGCCGGGCTGGGCTGAGACAAACTTCTAAACTGAAGCGTTGCCGATTTACTGATGGTGTGATCAGGAAGACTGGCAGTAGCAGGCAGGCAGACCTAAGAGTGAGTCTGATCACGAGTCGCAGACAGTCATGTAAGTGAGAACCTGCACCTAATTTGATTAGTAGGGGAGCGGTAACAGCGGGTTAGGACGTTTCCTATTCGAATCAGTGTTTAAGTCGTTTGCTACCGAAAAATGTAGGTCGCCCAGCCGGGAGATTGCTCCGCTCTGTCATGTCTGTAGCCGTCATCTTGCAGAATTTTGGGGGAAAGAGCGAGATAGTGGGGGAGCATACGGAAAGACAGACAGACATCCAGCCAGCCAGACATACAGAGATAGACAGGTACATAGACAGAGAGGGGGAGAAAGACACATATACATACAGAGGGAGCGAGGTGTTTCATGAAAACAAATAATTGGCCTACAATGATATTAACACATTTCTTTTAAGATAGGAAAAGGTTGGTTTATCTCTCGATCCAACAGAACGGAACTGTTTACACATAATTCCATAACCCGCTCCGACGTTATCATACAGACGGCCGTAAAACCATTAAATTCCAAGTTCAAAAGTTCGTCGTCGACGGTAAATAAGGAAAATTTCGTTGGAGAAATAGATGCTCTGAAGGTCATGGAAAGATTATGATGCAACATTTATCGACATCACAATATTTTGTAAGAAAACAACGATGATAATCAGCATCTTAATGACACGGATGGCTTAGACAAGAGCTGATGAACGATGAAAAATGATAAGCCGTTCTTGGTCTCCTGTATATCTCCCCCTTTCATTTCTAAATCAACAGAATGGAAGCACTGTCAATATGAAATTAGTATATGTTTTATTCTACATTATTTCTATTTTACATTGTTCAAGTGTTCTATCAATTGTGTAATACCGGGTCAAATGGAACAGTGGCTATCTTGTTCAAATATCATGATTTAATATAAACAAATATCAGCATGTGTGGGTCCACATGACCCCGGGCAATAGTGAATTACTTCACTTCTATGGAACCTGACCCAAACGCTGTCTCTTTCTGTCATCTGTATTCTAAAGTATTGCATCCTTTGCTTTTGTTATCCATAAGTTCCCTTGCTAGGATATTGTTATATGTTTATGGTTGAATACATTATAATGATAATAATGATACTTTTAACATAGTATGGAAAGTAGCCTTGATACAATTCATAACTGACAACATGCACACGTCACGTTTTAAACACGCTAGCATCACGTGTCAGATAGCACTAAGCAAACACATATTGAATCATCTAAAGAACAAATACATTATTCAAGAGCCATGAGCTGTGCTTATTCAACAACAGCTTTCCTTGTCGTATTACCGTTTATTGTCATAATCACTTAGATTTTGATCTACTTTGTGCGATACATTTATTTGTCAATAAATACGTTATCAATTACAAAACGTACCTTAAAAGAATTGTAATATGTATTATTAAATTGGAATGCCGATTTATTGTTTGGAAACATAATTATCCATCTTTCTTTTCTCTGTTTATTATTCCACTTATGTTTTCATTCCCTATCTTCCTCTAACTCTAACTTATTTTCTTTTTTTCCTGTCCTTCGTCCTTCCTGTTATGTTTCATTGTGCCTTTTATCATATATATTCATTCATTTTCTTTTTGTATTTGATATCGTCTTTCTCCTCTCCTTCCTCTTCTATTCTTTTTTCTGTTCCTTTTCTCCACCTTCCTTTCCGTATTCCTTCACTGTGCCTCTTATTACAGCGTCCTCCATTTTATTCCTGTGTCACTCTTTCAATAATCATAATCATACCAAAATATGACGAAACTCGCCAGTGGGTAGTCACAAAAACGCTCTTCGTCTGTAGCGTGCAATTTGACACGCCTCGCATTAATCTCATCTAAGCGCTAGATTACTCCACCAATGTAAGACAAGCCCAAAGTGGCTGCTGTTTTTCAACGAATTCGATCTTCATAATTCGCTTCTGTGATGTTACTTCCTTAGAATTTTTCTTTTAGTTGCGTCTTCTACAGAGCTCATGTTGATGACACAAATATTGTTCAAGTCATTCTAATTTTTCACACAATATTCCCGTTACCTCGATATATTGATATTTGTACTTACAACATTTTCTTTTCAAAATTATAAATCCCGGGCCCCCTTATCACAAAGGGTAAGTTGCAATGCATCGCAAATGTGCAATCAATTGCAAAGTTGGAACTCACCGTATCCCAGAACCGTGACTACTATTCATTGCGAGTCCAATGATTTTACAAACAATCGTTCAGTTACGATAGATCCACACAAGCAACGAGCAACTTACAATCGATATTATTATGTTCTTTGTGATACGGATTTGGCATCGATAGATCAGTCAAACGATTGATAGATCAATCGTACGAATAATCGTAGCTCTTATCGCTATGGGCCTCAGATATGTTTCTAATTACAACTTACCTAAGAAGAAACAACAATGACTTCACGCAGTCATGTTTTTTTAATATTGGTCCGATAAGTCAGGACATTACATACCGAATGACTAAGGAATACTGATATGGCTTGGACATGATTTATGCTGAATAAAGAAATGCTGAATCAAAAACTTCATCAAAACATGTTCAATTACTGATACAAACCTATATAGTGTTGGATTAATAATTTGATAATCTGAGACATTATGCAAAAGAACGCTACTGACTGTTGGCGAAAGAAAACATTCGTGTACACGCCCTTTCTTAAAGGAAACTTTGGAAAGTTTACCTTTAAACCTTTTCTCTACATCCAGCTCAATAAATGAAAATGTGAGCATTTTGTGGCGAGTTATTTGAAGCTCATGTTATGTTCTCGTGACTGTGGATTTTATAGGATAAATTTGCCGAGTCACCAGATGAAAAGGCTATCATCTGTCAACTTCAAATCATGACGCGTGAGACGAAACGATAATGTTTTCTTTTCGCTCTCTTCAACTGCCCTTTTCAGACGCGCAACAAAAGTCGTATATAATCTACTTAAGTAGTAAGTATCATCATCGCGATCTGTAGATTCTAATAAGCTTGCATCCTTGTCAGAATCCTGACAACTTAAATCATCCTGTATTCTGTTTATCAAAACAATAACATATTTCACTTCTTTTCAGCGTACAATTCCTTAATATTATTATTATCATGATAAGAGAAGAGTGTGTTTTTCTAGTTTATATTTTCTGAGTAAGTCGTGATATTTCGATACGAACGACACACCTCATACGCTTCTTCATCTAGATTCTAGTCCACATTACTATTATCACGATGTGCACCATCTCCACACCTTGGGTGATGCTTGGGCTTGAACATGTTATCAATGAAGGTGTGTATTTTTACACATATTGAGTTGATGATACGCATGGCAAAGGTGAATTTTAGTGATTTGCTGTCTTTAGGGACTAGACACCGAACCTCGTATTGGCGATTCAAGTATCACCTTTACAACATATTGATGTAACTCAGACTCAAAACGTGAGTGGTATCACGCTTTTTGAGATGTCGGAACATCCGCTGTGCGCAGCCGGCTGCAGCGTGGTGTGAAAGGCCCCAGCCGTCGGCTATCTACATCTTGCAGGTTGGCCTTTCGGAAGTCTTGGCCTGAATCTTTAAGAATCGAGAGGCTCATGGAAACATTCTCGAAGAGGGACAGAACATGTTTTTTTTTCTCTTAATGACTGCATTTCTGTAACTGCTATGGGAAGTCTCATATTGAGCACAGTGCCACGAGTAGGGATGAAAACTTCCGTGACATTGAGATTGTAAAAGTTGGGAAAACACGAAATGGAACTTCATTTGTATGAAAGCAGACAGTGAACAGAGAAGCGAATTCGTGAAAGCTGTGGACAAATAATATGGAAAGGTATAATTATTACGAAAACTCCTTTTACAAGTTAACATATCGGGTATCTACCTCCGTTTCTACAAGTTAGAACAATTTATAAGAAAAAGTACTCAGAAAGACTCATATTTCAAAGGGAGACAATCGACTAAGAGAAGAGGGAGAGAGAGAGAGAGAGAGAGAGATTACATATGTCAAGCTCAATTCATAATCAATCGAAATCAATTGTATTTTCTTCATTTGTTGATAATTTGCACGTACTCGTGTTGTAATTTGGATTGGCCCAATGGAAAGGACTATGTGTGTTCTTACGTATAGAAGCCTCATCAGGATAAGGGATCCTTCGGTGGTAAGATATTCGTTATTTTATAGGTGCTCCATATCTGAGGACTACTCCAACCTACCCCCTCCTCTTACCCGGGAGCACTAATATTGATTGTCTACTTTGATGCATATTTCACAATAAAGTATTTTTCTTTCCTCGCAAAGGTTACGTTAATTCATCTTTACTAACTTCCGACGTGTAAAACATAGATTAGTATCGACAAAAAAACGAGGTGTTGAGTCTACGTGCACATGTCCTTCACCCTCTCATTATCAGGCTCAGAAGTCCCATTTGTTTAGTTACACATGCGTGTGCCCATGGGACTGTGAAGGTTAAGACGAGGGTACAATGTTATTCTTGATTTGACCCTTTGATAATTGACCATCGCTCCCACGTCGTGTAGAAGGTTGCTCTGCGTTCTGTACACGATGGAGACTTCTGCCTCGTGTTTGATATTCCTGCCTTCTCGCATGTATTAGTCATAACTATGTATTGATAGATAAGTTAGCCCTATGTCACGTGGTCTTGTGACCTTTAATTGATTGGCGTCCGGTCGGGGAAAAAAACAGACGTCGTGACGTCACAAGACGGGTGACGTCACAAGACCAGGCCTAGTCGATCATTGGTCGGATGAGACGGAGCAAGAAGGGGTTGTCCATCTATTTTCTCCTCACTTCGTGGAAGAACGAGTTATGAGTTGCTACAACTTCGTGCGTTTAAAGTTAAAAATCGGCTTCATGAACATCTCAGTTGACTATCCACATATAAATATGACAAAATAACAATCCCGTTTTGAATTATGACTTAAATAAACATTGAGTAATATTGTGTAGGCGGCTAATTCGTGCGTCCTCATCTGATTAAAAATATCGCCTTTATAAATATCATCACTGTAACTGGTTGTATCACGAGCACACTGCTGACAAAGGTCTTTATTGTTGACTGTCGAACGTTTGAAGGAGTGTGGTGTGTGAGTGACGTGAGTGGGTGATACTTTGACGTAAACACACATGTAGGAGCAAATTAAGACCGAGGGTGTTAATCCTCTCAATACCAATCGCTGGCAGTTCCATATCAATAACAATTTAGTTTCATGCCAATAGAGCTTAAAAGGTTACTAAATTAGAAAAATAAGTTTCCACTAATCAATGTAAAATTATCCACTAAAAACGAATTTCACATTCGTTTGCCGCAACTAAGTCTCATTTTGACGAAAATTTGAAAAAAAAACGCACCCCTCCAGTGACGTAAGAGAAGTCGAAATTCCATAGATTGTACGGAAGTCAACAAAAGACCATTTTCGTAATGTATTCACAATTTTCCCCCTAACTGTGTAGTAACGGGTTATTGCATTCGCCTGTATCTTGTCATTCAGATTCAATGGATGGAATGCACTAATGCACTTTGAATCTATTAGTTGTTGCTACTCAGACAAACCTCGGACAAGCTTTGGGGTTCCCATTGGTAACGTATTGTTTGAATGGCGTGAATAAAGCATTTTATTTACGCCGTTGGCATTTATGGCATTTTGACTTCTCATACGTCACTGGAGGCGTGCATTTTTTCAAATTTTCGTCAAAATGAGACTTTATTGCGGCAAAAGAATGTGAAATTTGTTTTTAGTGGATAATTTTACATAGATTAGTGGGAACTTGTTTTTCTAATTAAGTAACCCTATAACAGAGTCGTGAAAAATCCATCGGTTTGCTACACATATTCATGCAAATGGTAGCGAGAGAGGGTTAACGTAAATTAATTTGTCATCGCATCTACATGGTTGCAGTACACAAGAATTCTTCCTCGATGGTGGAGATGGTGCACATTATATGCACAGAATAGGAATGTATCAAGTAATGATAATGTGACTGCGGACGCATTCATTACACTTAAACTGGAATTTGTTGTTTTATTTTTATATATGGCGGTCAGTCAACATTGTTATTAATAGATTTCTTCTGTTCTTTTTCACAGGAAAAGTGAATTGTGTCCAATTATTGGTTGCTTTCTGGTTCTACATTTACATGAAATTGAATTAAAAGAACATTTTCTTATACATGCTTTTGAAAGATTGAAGAGAACTTGAGTTTTTCATTGCATCAGGTAACGCATTCCACCTTTTACCTCCTGCATATCTGAAACTGTTCTTATAGGATTCTAAATTGGGTTTCGGTATTACAACATTTAAGGTATCAGCTGCTCTGGTATTAAATCTATGTCTTTCAAAAAGCATGTCAATACTATTGCACAGACGAATAGGTGCCAGACCATGTATACATTTAAACATAATTGTTGCAAGAAAATAATCCCTTCGTTCTTCAACTGTTTTCCATTTAAAAGATCGAAAAATATCTAAACCATTTGAACTTTCATAGTCATAATTGCATGTAACGATACGTGCTGCTCTCTTTTGTAGACGCATTAAGATTTCTTTGTTTTTTGAAGAACAATTCCCCCATACGGAACAAGAATAATCAAAACAAGGCTGAATAACAGTTTTATACATAAGGTTTAAGGAGTTGAAATCAAGGTATTGACTCATTTTGCGTAGTGAGAAAATCTTTTTAGCAATAGATTTGGTAAGATTCTGAACATAAACATTCCAATTAAGATGATTATCAATGTCAATTCCTAAATATCGAACATGGTCAACTTGTTCAATTTCATCCTTGCCTATAGATATATTTAGATGATGAGTTGAAGTAGCACTAAGTATTATCTTTGTTTTGTCAATATTGATACGTAACTTGTTTTTTGTATACCAATTAGCTAATAAATCTAAATCATTTTGAAGTACGGTTTTAACAATATTTATATCCTTGTGTGCGTAATAGATAACAACATCATCAGCGAATATATTACAAGAACATGATTTCAGAGAATCAGAAATATCATTTATAAATAGCAAAAACAATATGGGTCCCAGAACACTTCCTTGGGGCACTCCTGTCATAATATTCCTTGATCTAGATAATTCACCGTGACAAAACACCTTCTGGGATCTTTGTGATAAGTAATTAGAAAACAAAAGCAATTCTGACTCTCTAATTCCATATCCTTGCAGTTTCATAAGTAATAATTTGTGATCAATTGAATCAAAACATTTGGATATATCGAGAAAACAGGTAGCTACAAGTTCATGTTCGTTAAAAGCTTCTAACCAATCATCAACTGCACGATGTAGACATGTAGTAGTAGAATGGTTTGGTAAAAAAGCGGCATAGATATTAGAAGAGCGGCATAGATATTAGAAGAGCAGCATATATATTGAAAGAGCGACATAGATATTAGAAGAGCGGCATAGATATTAGAAGAGCGGCATAGATATTAGAAGAGCGGCATAGATATTAGAAGAGCGGCATCGATATTAGAAGAGCGGCATAGATATTAGAAGAGCAGCATAGATATTGAAAGAGCGACATAGATATTAGAAGAGCGGCATAGATATTAGAAGAGCGGCATAGATATGAGAAGAGCGGCATAGATATTAGAAGAGCGGCATAGATATTAGAGGAGCGGCATAAATATTACAAGAGCGGCATAGATATTAGAGGAGCGGCATAAATATTAGAAGAGCGGCATAGATATTGAAAGAGCGGCTTAGATATTAGAAGAGCGGCATAGATATTAGAAGAGCGGCATAGATATTAGAAAAGCGGCATAGATATTACAAGAGCGGCATAGATATTAGAAGAGCGGCATAGTAATTAGAGGAGCGGCATAGATATTACAAGAGCGGCATAGATATTAGAGGAGCGGCATAAATATTAGAAGAGAGGCATAGATATTAGAAGAGCGGCATAGATATTAGAAGAGCGGCATAGATATTAGAAGAGCGGCATAGATATTAGCGCGGCTTCAAGGCTGCTGGACATTTCTGGTCCAAACTAAATAAAAAGTATCAGACATAAGACTAGTCACGTTATTATTTTCCTCTCGTCCCACAGCCGGAGAAGAAATCGACACTGATTAGTCTACTGCAGCCAGACCCCTTTATTGAATAGCTTGGTTTTAAAAAAAGTCCGAAAGCCTTGAAGGTAGTCTACACAGTATTCAAAAAGAGTTTCCCATGAGGTTGTATATAATGAAATGAAGTTTACCTTTGTTTTGGGACTTCCGCCTGCTTTTTTCTCATAGAGAGCCATGCTTTACGAGCTAAATCTGATGTTCATTCCTGAGACCAGGAGATTCCAAGGAGCGAGCAAGGCAGGGATGGAAAGAAAGGAGAGAAAACAAATCAATTATATTCGTGCCATAAAATGATAATGATAATGATATGTCATAACATAACAAAACCACTTTCATTGCAAATAAAAGTTGTCTCGTTGAAAGTTCAAGCTAGAATGATTCATTTACGTACTAATTGATGCCACGTGCCCCCGCACGTGCCCTGATCAACGTGGCAGAATTAGCTCGCACACCTGTACGAGCTACCTATGCAAATTACATTCCATCGGGGAAAGCTCTCAACGATGAGCGTGTCCTTTCAGATCACCTACCTGATAGACAACGTCCACGATGTCGAAACGGGGGGGGGGGGGGGGGTAGTCCAAGCATGTTTGTGCATGTTGACAATAATCATTTCATTGCAACCACACGGATGTAATCTGCAATGAATGTTCCGCATTTCTAGCCGGATTTTCCATAAATACAAAATTAGGAGTAAAACGCGGCAATAATGCAAAGGGACAAAAAGCCGTTTCGTTAAGTATGCACATTACCCCCCCCCCCCCCCCCCGAAGTGCCTAGTGACGCGTTTGCTTTTGGTTTTTTACTTCACCTGTATTTCGTGATTTAGTTTCAATTGATGGAACGCCCTCTGATTATATTAGTTGTTGCTTCTCGGACAAAACTCAGACAAGCTTTTGGGTTACCATTAGTAACGTATTGTTTGATCGATGTAAATAAGATTTGCATTTTTAACGAGCATTGTCTATTATGTAAAAGGAGTTCCTTGAAATACAATGTGGAATGCACAGATAACGGCAGCCTCCAAGAGGCACCGTGGGTGGTTGCAGTACTACAGCCACACACGGTGCCTCTTGGAGAAAGAAAATAAGAAAGTAGTTGATTTGTACTTGCATTGATATCATCATATGGAATATTTTTAGCATATTTTGAATCATAAAGTGATAAAAAGAAAACACTTGGATTTCATGCGATGGCTAAAATGTTTCGCCTTGTATCTAGCAAAACTGTTCAGCACATACCTTCATAGGCTACTAATGATATCAACATGAAAATGAAAAATGACAATTTCTATCGTGTCGACCCATGCAGCTATAACACAACATAGGGCTTTGAGAACAACTGTGGGGTATTTGTGCAGCATGATTACTCATTTTCGTTATAATCATCAGTTTCAGAATCATCACTTCATTCAACCAGGGAAGTGCAAGAGCTGAGGTAAGCACGAGAGTAAAAATCTTCTTGACACTTTTGAGAAATAATAAGAAATAAGTTACATCTCAAATGAAGCTGAAACTGACACACCATGAAGTCAAATGTTGGCACATTTTCTCGGAGCAGGTTTCGTGATTATTCATTCTAGTGATAATGAGATTTTCACTTTTGGACAAATCTGGAATTTAAATGTTTTGTGTACCATATAACCAGAGAGGTGTTATAAATGGAGTCAGCACGAAGTGTAATTTATTCCTACAGCAGTCGCGTGCATTGATATCACAATGGAATATTTGACGCGTTTGGCTCTTTGATCGAGGGAGATCCGCCGCCAAACAAGCATGACAAAATGTAGGATGCATTTTGAGGAATATATATTCTGTATGCGCAGAAGATTTCAGAACCACTTCATGAACTGAAGTGCATGTGCAGTAGTATTACATCTTATAAAGATACGATTCTGTGAATTTCAGATTATATTGTTGCTTCGTTTTTGTGATAAAAGGAGAATACTGTAGAAAACATGCCAGAGAAATGCCTCCATATCGCACATTTCCGAATCATATTTCCTTAAAAATATCTTGTAAATTGTTTATTGAGTGTTTAATCTTTCATGGAAACAATCTCAATTTCGTGTGCGGAGGTGTCCGGAAAAGTTACGGACCAAATTCTTTCTACAAGTTTTTTCAAAATTCCCCTTCGCTCACCCCAAAACTAATTCACAGTGTGTGTAAATAGATCAGCTACGAGCTCCCAGCGAAGGCTGAACGGTTGACATGCTTCTCAAAACAGATTGTCTTTTATTATTCAGAGGAAGGCACTACCTAATTAGAAATACAGCTAATTGTTTAAAACACCTGAATGTCTTGAATTGTTATGAGGCGGCGGACCTCATAGATCAAAGGAAGTCTATCCGAGCGCAGTCCATCCATGATAGGTCCATGATATAACCAATTCAGAACGCAACGATGACCATTGTGTATCACACTTGTCCATCCACTAGCAACTGGCTTTAGAGTGTCATTACTAATTCATAATGCTTCTGGTAGAAAAGAGGTTGTGAGTTGACACGCGTGATGCACAATGGCTATTGTTGTGTTCTGTTTGGATATGTACCACGTTGTTGTCCAATACTACTGGCCAAACTTTGTGTCTGATACATACTTATAGACCATTTTCGTAATGTGTGCACATTTTATGCACGTCGTTCAAACAATGCGTTACTGCTGGTAACCCCAAAGTGTGTCCGAGGTTTGTCCGAGTATCAACACCTCATACATTCACAGTGCGTCCATCCAATGAAACTGAATCACGAAATACAGGTGAATGTAGCAGCGCGTCACTAGGCAGTTATGGGGATAGTTGTGAATAAATTACGAAAATGGATTATTATGTCCCTTTCTTGATTAGACGCATCGAATTCCTATTTTAAAGCCAAGATAACAGCGCTTCATTTGAGTGTCAATATGATCGATCATTAGGCACGGATAACCCTAATTCATGTTATCCAGAATCTACTTCTATACCGACATAATTGTGACACATAACTCATAAACATTTATCAAACATGAATACTTTATGAAGGTGAAATTTTGATACATTAAACTTGGATTTACCTAATTCATGTAAATAAGAATAAGTGAGCTGATCTGTGTAATTTTTTTCAAGGTCATGGCATGACCTTGACGTCATCTACGAGCAATTTGATAAAAATCTTTTCCTCAAGATCAGATCATCTATAGCTCGTGAAATTTTACATACATAAAGTTAATGAAAAGACAATTAATTTAAATGAAAAAAAAACGCGCGCGTAATTGTATGTTAGTGTATTGACGCGCGCGCATTTTTTTAATGCTCTAAATCAATAGGAAATTGTTTTGCATATGCTTCAGGCCGTTTAAAGCAAAACAAACATGTTTAAGTACATGGATATCCAGCTACCGTTTAATTAATGCAGATTAATTGTACTCTCGTTCTAGTAGCAAAAGAACGCTTCACAAAGATTTCCTCTTTGATCTCCCATGCTCGAATCTGCCGATTCTCTGGATGGTTTTTGTCTGGATTTGACGTATAAACAAAATCGGATGCGCAGGAGAATTTGGGGAAATATCCTTACCCCATATGCTTGCGCAGTTGTGTAGTACCTTGGATGCATCTATGAAGATTCAATCAAGGAATATTGTTACAATATGGCAAAAAGGCTCTTAACGTGATATCAAGTTGCAGTATAAAAGTCTCAATTTCACAATCTTCCGCATCATTCTCCATTAAATAGCATGAAACCTTATTTTCAGATATTTTGCTATCAGACAAGTAACATGAAAAACGTGCACAGCCGCGCCCAAGCTAGTATTACCATCTCAAAAGGTACCAAATATCATGTTCGCTTGTCCTTTTTAACTATATAACAAGCACTTACTGACAAAATTTAAAGTTCAGCAGTGAAAGCTGAAATGTATGCATGTATCGGGACGCGTATGACCTATTATAAAATCCAGGTGAACGTGACGCAATTTCGTATCTATTATATTGTTGAGAGCAGCTGCTAGTCATGAATATTAAGTTGCGGCATCAAACCTTGTTCAAAGAGATGGATATCCATGCGCTTAAACATTCTTGGTGACCCGCATTATTCTGAAAGAGTGTAAATATGTAGGTTTTATCTCATGTCTCAATTTATTCGCTAAATACATCGTGACGTTATATTGTCACATGAATCAAAAAATGATTTTTCATCCATGACATGAAATTCTTTGAGCGTATCTGAGTAATCCTGTATCATTTTTCTCTATATGTCGGTATGTTGTGACGTATGTACGGGTTATGTCAATGGAAGAGGCACCCATTTCCAATCATGAAATGGCATGACGATCTTCCACGAGCTGTATCTCTCTCATGTTAAAATCATTTACTCTGAAATTTTAGTATGTTATAGCTGAGTCTCCTAGCTATCGCCTCTGTGGTCTTTGCGTTTTATGAGATGTCGGGATCATGGCGACATTTTAGCTTGAATATTGATTTCGAAATCCTTCTAGCCCCTGCTGTGCATTACGTGTTAAGTGAATAGAAAGATTTGTGCATGAATTGGTTGAGACGCGCGACCCCGGTTCGAATCCTGGTGTGGGTAAGGTCATTATTTCATTCCTTTTGCAATGTGTTTTTTTTTCCACCGTCTTCTGTTCTTTCCCTCACTTTGTCTTTCTCTTTGAGATTATATTTCCCATTTCTTTTCTCTCGCCTCTTTATCTTAAATGACTATTAATTACATTTTGTGAGCACATGCATGTGACCATTCAGGCAAGTTTCTGAAATGTAAGGATGTTGTACGCGCGCTATGAGCTTTCTTGAGCGTTGCCTCTGATTTCTAATGCATATATGGTGTCACCGTGTATTTACCAGCCTACGTCTTTGCATGAATTTTTCAATACATACCACCTTATACTTGTCCACAGGTATGTCTCGTTCTATGTCTTATGTCTCCTATGTCTGTCAGTGTAGATTATTTTGTTCATCGTATACTGTGATACAACATTCGCCTGAGAAGTATTAAGCGTCAGATTGTTTAGCATCAATTTATGTTCAGCTCCCTCCCCCCCTCTCTCTCTCTCTCTACCCCCCCCCCCCACACACACACACACCTCTCTCTCTCTCTCTCTCTCTCTCTCTCTCTCTCTCTCTCTCTCTCTCACACACATACACATAGAAGAGTCCATCCACTCGAAGTAGCACCGTTCAAAATGTCGTCACTAACACAATGGATTAAAGGTCGCCATAGAATTAATTGAACCGCAACATGCGTACGTTGCAATCAAACAATGCGGCTTACACGTACCTGTAAACCAAGTTTGGTGGATACACCTTACCTTTCCAAATCAAGTACATGTGATCTATATGCAAATCCCAAAGTTTCCGGACTGTAAGGGCTGTCCTTTTCTTCTCCTCCTTCTTAGATTTGAACTTAAGTGTACTGATGCGAAGTCTATCGATCCATGAAAGGTACGCTAATTAGAAATTCTTTTTGTTCTCCTGTTTGGTCCTTCTCATGCATTTTTTATACTTTGTCCCCATCATTACCTGGCTTCTTACAAACAGAATCTGCCTTTTGTGCACTCCTTTTTTCTTTTACTTCTTCCTCCATTCGTCATGTCCGTATCCCCTCTTTTCATCTCCATTGTTTTCCCTATCCATCCTCGCCCTCCATTTTCATGTTTGTATATCACTCGCACCTCGACCATGTCGACGATTGTTATGATATACCACTTCACGAAACTTGCGGGCTCCAGATCCACGAATCGCGCAGGTGCATCTCACATTATTAAATGAGCTTTAACAGTATATTGAAAATATTTGAACGAATGGTGAGTGGGTATGAGAGTTCCTACGCTTAGTAAATCAATCTGCAGTTTGGGACCCCAAGCAAAAACTTGGGCTCCAATTAAATATGGTCTAAAATAAACATAGTGACACGTCCGTTACCCTTTATATTAAATGTAATGATAATGAATCTATCAACTGTTAATCTAAAGAGATCAAATCTTCGTCACCATTCAGTTGACAACCACCTATGAAAACACTCTCACTATATAAAAACAAAACAAAAACAACAACCAAACTACTAACGTGTATGAAACCAGCTAACCGTTGCGGATCGGATTAATTCCGCTCGCTGTTCTGTTTTCATCCGTGCTCATTCAAGTTTACGAGCCGTTTGAAACGATTCAATTAGCTGCTGGTTCCGAGAGTTTTCAGGTGCCTACTTCAAACAGCCCGGATTATCGTCATTATTAATCCTTCTTTAGACGTCATGGATAAGCCATGGTATTATTCTATCAAACACCCACCTTGTACTAACCTAACAACATAGTAAATACTACTTTTTTTCGATACTTCCTAGTGTGCTATCGGCGCCTGTCTGATATCGGAAGTAAAAGGCCCCACATTGGGTAAGTTTGATGACCCCTATTCCCACGTCAGGTACGAGGTCCTCTCCCATATTATGTGCTGTATGATTCCATAACTTGCTATTTTTCTGTTTTTGATGCAGGAATATTGGGATTTTAGAGGTATGTGTGTAACAACATGTTTCTAATGATATATAAATGCACAGGCAAAATGATGACATAATTGACATTTTCCAAAAAAATAATACACAACATATGGGAGAGCATCTCGGAGGTGACGTCACAAAAACTTCAACAATCGTCACTTTCTTATCATGTGACGGATTTTCATCAAACCTTAATTTATAGGTTTCTTTCTTTTAATAAAACCAATTTAATTTCAGCCTGGACTATCCCTTTCATTGAGGATTAAAGGTTGAATATTCATTTTTGCAGCCAAAATTCTATACAAATTTGCATTGTTCACGGTTACAACTAATAGGTCCGCAGCAAGAAAATACAAATTTGTAGTGTGCTTCTGAGGCTCCACCACCATGTCTAATGTGAAGTGCAGTTGGAGTTACCGTGTCTGTAATCCTCGACATTTCTCTAAATAATTATCATATAGCTGCCAAGAAATACCCTTGATACCAACATCAATGCCATTGAGGCGCTCAGATCGTGGTGTTCAAAATGGTTTGTCGGTGTTAAGGTCTGCAAGTAGCCTGTGCATATGATGATATATCATTAGCCACCCGTTTTACGCACACCTCTACAAAAAAAGATTTATTCCTTCATAAAAATAAGAAAATGACAATTTAAGGAATCATTCAGCAACTCAACATACAGGAGAGCAGCTCGCACGTGATGTGACAAAGATAATACTTTAAAACAAATCATAACTTTTTTTACCTTTTGACGGATTTTCGTCACACCATCACTAATACGTTGATTTCATGTACCTGCTACGACTTAAATCAATTCATCTTCAGGGTAGACTTTCCTCATAAGTAAAAAGTAAAATGCTATACTGATAGACATGCAAACTGGTAGCAGGAAATCAAGCCTACGATATCACCAAGACCTCCAATAAGATTTGTACCTTTACAAAAATATTTAAAATTTGTATTCTAGTTGTCCTCGGATTTGCTTTGGTCTGCTTCACAGATTGTTGTGCTTATATTGATATCAACCTATTTTTTGACCGGAGCACCTCTTTAGTATTACTTCGAAAATGCATTTTGACTCTTACCTTTACTTTCTTGCGTCTTGCCGATAATTGTTGTGAAGATGGTAACGGAGATGCAAGGTGTAATGTGACAGAACTCCACCAAATTTAAACGGAACTCGATAAAAAAAATGATCGTCAGTTACGATAATGTCAAATCATGGTTAAGAGCGAGTTGGATGGAAGAATGTTCTAATGTGTTTTAAAGCTACAAATCAAGACTTGTTGTGAATCAGCGTCCTTGGAGCAAGAGGTAAACCAGGTCATGACTTGAACAATCTTCTGAGGAAACTAAAACCAAAAACTCCAACCAGGGCATTATCGATTTTTCGTATTTCTTCATCGTACCCCCACCCGGATTAAACCCCGACATTAATGATTACATCTTGTTTTCTTTCATCTCCACCCAAGCGAGATTACCTCCTTTGTCCCCGCCCCTCCCCAGTACCCCGCCACCACCACCCCTCTTTCCTTTGGTACCTAACTCCTTGAGAAGCGTTTCCCACCAGAACATGAATGCATACTAATTAGAAAAGCGTCATTCAGCACGTCAGTGATAGTTCATAATCGTGCCTAGGGGTGGGGCCTTTGTCTCTCGCCCCCTCCGTTTAACGTAAAGAGCATTCTTACGTTTAATACCAGCTAATGGGTGTTTCTGCGCACCCCTCCCTAAATACATACCCATCCATCGCTGTTCTTGCTTGGTCATTGGAACATTGAAGGAAAAGTCAATGTTAACCACGCAGTTATAAATCCTCTCATCACATAATAGTATCTATATATAGACTCAAACCACCAACCTGTAATCGTTTTCCGAGGTTTCTAATATGAATCATGCCATATTATGTTCTCGTGTTCATGCTGTTGATCTACCTGTTTATGTAAAGGACATGTTGGAGAGGGTAGGGAGCGCCCCGTTAACCTTTTATGTGCCACCCTATACGTGGGTGTGGCACCGGTGCAATCCAACATGTGCATAATAAAGAAATTAATTGAACATTGTAGAAAAATATTCGCATACCCTCCCCCCCCCCCTCTCCGTCTCGCTCTCTCTCTCTCTCTCTCTCTCTCTCTCTCTCTCTCTCTCTCTCTCTCTTTCTCTCTCTCTCTCATTCTTTTTCTCACTTGCTCTTTTTTTCTGTACCTCTCCCTCCATACCCCTGTATCCATGTCTGTATCTCCCCCCTTCTCCATCTATATCCCTTCTCCCCCCACCCTCTACCCCCGTCTCTCTCTAACTCTCTCTCTCTCTCTCTCACTTTCTCTCTTTCTCCCTCTCTCTCTCTCTCTCTCTCTCTCTCTATCAATTATCCTGTCACTCTCTCTCTCTTTTCCCCTTCTCTTCCACTCCTCATGATGTCGCCCCCCCCCCCTCTCTCTCTCTATCTCTCACTCTCTCTCTCTCTCCCTCTCTCTTTCTCCCCCCCCCCCTCTCTCTCTCTCTCTCTCTCTCTCTCTCTCTCTCTCTCTCTCTCTCTCTCGCCATGTCTCTCTTTATTCTGCTCCACCAAGCAATGTCTTGATCTTCATCTCTCTTCACCTTTCTTTTTTTCATTCTGTAAACCTGCTTAAGTTTAGGCCTAGTGTTTCTTTAATGAAAAACAAACCTTGATCAAGGTTGCAAGGGTGCTGAGTTTGCCATCTCAAACATCTGAACATTGAATGGCTCGCCATAATAGTGTCGCAAAATGCTACATCATTATGCATTAACAATATGCATAGCGGATTGTGTGTACAACTCTTGTAACACAACTCTTGATATGCCACCAGTGTGATTTGTTCACACACCCCATAGTGCATCAGTTAGACTAATACAACAAGGGGGTTAATTGTTAGATCATGATAAATCTCATCCGGTAACTCATGTTCCATACTTAAACAAAAACAAAAACTGTGGGTTCAAAATCAACCCAGCACGACTACTGGCCTTATAGCAGTATGTAGGCCACTTATAAATAGTACGTCGAAGTAATGGCACATTGCGCCGTGACGTATACACCGCTAATATTCTTGAGGCATGGGCTGATAAATAACTTAAAGTACAAATCCGGATCATGTTTTCCATGGTCAACCCTAATGTGGCGGAAATCTAACACAAAGAGGTTATGTATACAGCATGATGCAGCGAATTCAGTTGTCGTTTCATGTAGCAGTAAACATACGTTAGGAAAGGAAATAATATATCAGCCAGTGGAGTATCGGATTTCGATGAGAAACAGTTGTAACAAAGTGTGTGGGGGGGGGGGGGGGGGGAGAGGAGGCGAGCCAGTACTGCCCGGTTCCCATTGTCGTACGATCCGTTACGAACGTCATTCGTAGCTAATCGTAGAATTATTGAGATTGCAGGAAGGTGGGACCCTTCAGTCCGTGAGCAATGGAGGGTCACAGATCGTTACACATCGTAGGAGATCGCGGCGTGCCTAAGTGTGGTGTTCGTCTTATCCAATGTTGATCTTGATCACAACGATTAGATGCATTTTGTCGCGCTTTGTTACCACGCCCTCAAAGAAACCGTTGCTAACGTGCTGGTGCATTGGCGTGTTTGAATCTTATTTCATGTACCTGTTTTCTCATTTCGCCATTAGATTCGCATTTGGTTACGTGATAAATTCAAGATTAGGTTTTAGGGCTAGCATTAAACTTTATGGATTCAAAATCGGAACAGGGTTTGAGGTTATGTTTAGAGTTTGGAGTAGGTAATGTAGTGGTTGGGCTTTGAAAATAAATGATAGCAGACTTTGCCGAAAGCTGTAATAATAATTTCTTCAAACGGTCGTGTTATTTACAGTACTTAGTGGGAATTGAAACGGACACTCGAATCCGGCTGAATGGTCGTGTTGCACGATATAAAAATCGTGTAAATACAACTGAAACTGGAAGAAAATACAGTATAAGCACTTCCCCATCAATAATAATAGAATCGAATAAATGATTTTAAGTGAAATAATATTGATCGCTAGGTTTTAAGTTGAGGGTTACACGTGTAGTCTAAAACTCAGCGGTTCCTGAAGCCTAGACCCGAGACAGCAATAGCGCATACCGCGGCTCTCTGCAACGTAGTGATCCATTGAGGTGAGCAAAGCCCCACTGACCGATGCACCGACCTGTACAATGCGGTATATGAATGTAAACTATGATCGCTACGAAACGTGGTGTTTCAAACGTTAACAATGCTAATTTTCCACGTTATTGAACATTTTCCTGGAGATATAACTACGGGAGTTCATGCATAATTCATTGTGAGGTTGTACTGTTGACTCTTACTGAGTTATAGGCCTATGACTTTATAGTGGAAGAATGGCAACCAGAATGGCAACCAAGAACATGGAAAAGAAAAGGGTCGACAAAAGAGAAGGTGGAGAGACGAAATATCATCATACACAAATACAGCAACATGGAACAGAATAGCAGCAAAAAGAAGCAAATGGAAACTGATTGAGGAGGGCTTCATCCAATAATGATAGAACAATACTTGATGATGATGATTATGATGATGATGATGATGATGATGACTTTATAAATCAGCTATACTTCCTTTAAGTGAGGGACCCATTATGAATTCATCACCTATTTGCCTTTATCAATCACAGACCAACCCGCGGGTAAGTATCATGTTCATCCTCACATGCGTTCTATTTTTAGTTTGAGGGATGAGTTGGAGGTTGCTTAGCGGTCTTCTATCTTATCTTATCACCATGCCGAGAGTGATATCAGGATTGAGAGAGAGGACCATGTCGTTGCAGAGGCGGGCTGTTGAGCGGAGGAGTGATCTAGTATGAAGCTGGGTTCAGACGGAAGTGATTTTTACCGCTGCCGCTCGCCGCTTACCGTTAGGCGCCAACGATTTCTCGTCGCGGCAAAGCAAGAAAATCACATTAAATATCCATTTTGAAATGCACAGGGCCATGTTGTATAATATGTTTTAAAGTATTGTAACTTAACATCAATGGTAAATATCATGGAAACAACCAATAAGCTCTCATTATTGTACCTGTTGCTATGGTACTTACTAATGGTGTTAAGTTACAATAATGAAAAACCTATATGCAACATGGTCCAGATAATCCACCCCTCCTTCGAATGGGAAAAACGCCAACGGTGCAGTGAAAGTACCGTTACGGCAAGCGGCAGCGGCATCTTCAAGCGATGCAGAGCAAGGGGGAGGAGTGGGAGGAGACATAATGACACATCGAAACCTTCAGTCTCTTTTTAAATAAGGAAAGCGTTTGAACTGGAATGATGACCAAACTAAATGCGATTACTTTTTTAAGTTTTGTTGCAGAATTTACTAGCACAGAAAGGACATCTGTAAATATTACAGGACAATTTCCCCCTCTAAAGTGTGCAAGTGTATACGTGGAAAGGAAAGAAAGGAAAGGGAAAGAGATGGAAAGAAAGGGAGTAAAAGTGAGGAAACAGAAGCAAATTAAAGAAAATAACATAAAAGGAAAGGTGACGGGGATATAAAGGGAGAAGGAAGGGACGGGAGTGAAAAGATGAAAAGGGAGGGAAATTTAAGAATAGAAAAAAAGAGGGAAATGGAAGAAAGAAAGGGAAAGGAGAGAGATGGAAGGAAAGGGGGTGAAAGGAAGGAAACAGCGTATTAATGAAAGGAAAGGAAATAAAAGGAAAGGTAATGGGAAAGAAAAGGAAAAGAAAGAGACTGGAGTGAGAGGACGGAAAGTTGAGGAAATTAAAGAAAAGAAAGAGAAAAGGGCAGGAAAGGGAAGGGAAGGATAAGAAAGAGATGGAAGGAAAAGGGAAGGAAAGGGAGGAAATGGAGTATTAATGAAAGAAAAGGAAATAAAAGGAAAGGTGACGGGAAAGAAAGGTAAAGAAAAGGGAAGAGAGTGAAAGGACGGACACGGAAGGAAATTAAAGGAAAGAACATGAAAATGAGAGCGAAGGAAAGAAAAGAAAAGGAAAGGAAGGCTATTAAGGGGATGATAGGAAAGGACAGGAAAGAAAAGGGCAATTTTATCCAATTTTAGAACTGGTTTATTTAGCAGGAAAAACAGAAGGGCGAGTATTAACTCAAAGAGGAGATGATGCGGAAATACAAATAGTGTGAAAGTATAAGAGGAAATATAGGCATCGCTTTTTCTGAATATACTGTATAGCATACAAAGATGCTCTTGCATTAGTTTAACCATGACAGAGATGGGCGAGAAAAATTGAGTCATTTGTAGGTGGAGGGGAAGGGGGAGGGGGAGGAGGAGGGGAGGGAGAAATAGGAAGGGGGAAGGGAAGTTGTTTAAACGTGTCTTCTACTGAGCACGGTTAGTCATCACGTTACAGTTCTGATCAGGCAGATATATCTGTCAGCATGGTCAGGTCTGTTTGGACAGTAGCCAGGGGCAACTACTACTACTTCTACTACAATTACTACTACTATTACTACTACTACTACTACTACTACTACTACTACTACTACTACTACTACTACTATTACTTCTACTACTACTACTACTACTACTACTACTTCTACTACTACTACTACTACTACTACTACTACTACTACTACTACTACTACTACTACTACTACTACTACCACCACCACTACCACTACCACTACTACTTCTACTACTACTGCTACTACCACTACTACTACTACTACTACGACTACTACTACTACTACTACTACTACTACTACTACTACTACTACTACTACTACTACTACCACCGCCACTACCACTACCACTACTACTACTGCTACTACCACAACTTCTATTACTATTATTATTATTATTACTACTACTACTACTACTACTACTACTACTACTACTACTACTACTACTACTACTACTACTACTTCTACTACTACTACTACTACTACTACTACTACTACTACTACTACTACTACTACCACCACTACCACCACCACTACTACTTCTACCACTACTACTGCTGCTACTGCTGCTACTACTTCTACTACTATTGCTACTACCACCACTACTACTACTACTACTACTACTACTACTACTACTACTACTACTACCACCGCCACTACCACTACCACTACTACTACTGCTACTACCACAACTACTATTACTATTATTATCATTACTACTACTACTACTACTACTACTACTACTACTACTACTACTACTGCTACTACTTCTACTACTACTACTACTACTACTACTACTACTACTACTACTAATAATAATAATACTAATACTACTACCACCACCACTACCACTACCACTACTACTTCTACCACTACTACTGCTGCTACTGCTGCTACTACAGTAGCCAGTGGCAACTACTACTACTTCTACTACAATTACTACTACTACTACTACTACTACTACTACTACTACTACTACTACTACTACTACTACTATTACTACTACTACTACTACTACTACTACTACTACTACTACTACAGCTACTACTACTACTACTACTATTACTACTACTACTACTACTACTACTACTACTACTACTACTACTATTATTATTATTACTACTACTACTACTACTACTACTACTACTACTACTACTACTTCTACTACTACTACTACTACTACTACTACTACTACTACTACTATTACTACTACCACCACCACTACCACTACCACTACTACTTCTACCACTACTACTGCTGCTACTGCTGCTACTACTTCTACTACTACTACTACTACCACCACCACTACCACTACCACTACTACTACTGCTACTACCACCACTACTATTACTACTGCTACTACCACTATTACTATAAGTATACTATCTACTGCCGCTGATTCAACAGTTGGCTCATGATTTACTTGGTTGTCACAGTCATTCGAATTGGCCAATGCAATCATATAAACGAAGCATAAATCTTTGCATGAATTTATTTTTTAATCGAGCCATTAACTTTGGAATCGGCGACCGCAATATATCGAACCCTTGCTGTTTGATTTATACCGCGATTCGACGTCGAGTTCGAATCACGAAACCGCTCACATCCAGCTCGCATCGAACAATTATTTAGAAAAACGGAACATATCCTAACATTCATCAAAAATGCTGTGGTACATTTATTCCTTCTACGCCAGACTCCGTACTTCCATATGGGAATGGTGTATATTACCAGTACAAAAACGTCTCAATGGCTCACAAAGAGTTAAGCGGTCAAAACATATTCTCCAGCGAGATCGCCTTTCCCTTCTACAGGGTATACGCATTTAGTCAACCATCCTACATGTCATCTTGTCGTTTCCTAATATGGCAAAGTATTGTCTAATTGAATTCTCCATGATAATTCAACTACAAACGGTCGCATGGTATTACATAACAAGCCCAGTCACGCTGCTAACCATGCGCGAAACTGTCGGCAGCCGTTCGCAACTTTCAACCACTAACTGCTTACAGCAGATGGACACGGTGACACATAATTGGCTATATTTAGCATCGGTTTGGCTATGTTTGGTTCGGCTGTGGCTTCCTGCTATATTTGGTAACATCTATGATTTTGTATTATAGGACGCTGGGTGTATGACTCGTCCAGTTAGCTTGCACTATGTGATTAGAATCGGAAGTGATATTTCATGTGGCGGATTAGACGGAGATTGATTTAAACAGACATCGTTAGACTATACCGAGAAGGTTTCCATATGTTTGCTAACCCTTTCAGTACCAAAGAACACGAGTCCATGTTGATTACAACATAGTTTATCGCATAAGGGACAGGGAGGATTAACTCCGCGAATGCTACGTGTGACCTTTTTCACATGAAATTCATATAATTCCCATTGAGCAACAGTTTATCTAGCACACAGAGGGTTAAGGGAGAAAAGAAAGAGGTAGAAGGAAGAAGGTCAGAGCTATTCATCTAAATTTCCTAAAGTTTCTCATTTTGGATGCCGCTTCACACTGTAAAAAACAAAACGTCAGCAGTTCCTCTTATTTCCATGGCAGGCAAATTAAAGTAGATCCGGCTGACTTTACTGAGCACATTTGCATACTTGTCACAGCTCAGAATTATTTGCTTTATAACTGCCCTGGTAACAATGTGATATATCTTTCGTTTAGAATATCATGACCAAGAAAAAGATTTTCGAAACCTCTTTTCTTCCTGAGCAACATTTCATGACTTGCTGAGAAACGAAGTTTCAAAAGTTATTATACTGTGATATCATTTTCTTACTAATTCTTTCTTTTGTCATTATCACGAAAAACTTTGTACTTCTTTTAGTTTCTGAAACTTTTGTTAATAGATTCGAAAATGACTGATATTGAAAAGTACGATTAACTAGATACCGAATAAACAAAAACTACCGTATTACATATTTGCTTCATACAAACGGCCAGTAAGTATATTAATATCACCTACATTCTTAATCTTTCTGAACATACATTCCTTCACATCAACCCACACTTTATCATTCACACCCACGTAGTGTTCACATTTGTGGGTGGCAGTTTTCGCCAATTTTTTTTTAACGTGTCGAAAATAGCATGAGGGCGCTAAAGGGATATAGATGATAATCACACTGCTAAATCCAGAAAAATGACACTGTGTTTAAATAAAAAATGCTTATGCTTGCGGTTTAAAATCTAAAAAAGAAGTTAAGAACAATTGTCACTTCCCTTGGTCTACTTGTAGGTCACGATGTGAGCTACTATGAACTGTAGTTTAATTGTACCACTCAAAGTACATGTACCACTATAAAGCTACATTCACATTAAAGCGGTATTGCCGCTGCCGCTGACCACCGGCACTTTGACAAAGAGGGATTTCCCGCCGAGGTAAAATCTAAAAAAAAAATAATCACTTAGCAATGTATAATTGTCAAGGCGGTATGTCCCTCCGCAAGATGCGAGCAACGTGTGAAAGGCCTGTAGAAAAGTGGAATAATTTATTGCAAGCCGTGGTAGCAAATTCCCACTGTGTGAACGCGCCCCTGGCTTCACAGACCTTCCTGTCTGAACGTGCCTATAGGGTTCAAAGACCTTCACTTGTGATTGTCTGCCGTCTGTGTACTTTCTGTCGCGTCTCATGAGTTCAATAGTTTTACGAGTCGTTTAGGTGCAGACGTGTATTGTCAATATTTCTCATAGCTCGAAAGGCAATCAATATGTCGGTTTATGCGAATAGTATTTAGTTATTGAGTGTTCCCTCTCTTTCATAATCTCTGTTACGCTTTAAGTTTTGTCGTTCTTTCTTTTGTTCTTGCTTCATTTTTTTAAATCTAAAAAATGCTTTATTTCCATCTTCCTCGAACCGCCCATTCACCTTTCACAACTTTCCCCCTCTTTCCCTCCACCACTATCAATTATGTCTTCCCTTTCCTCTCTTAAGAAACAATATCTATTTGGAACGTTCCTTGAATCCATTTTGTCAAAAGAAAGTCAAAAATAAGTCTAGTGTCCTTTTACAGAGCGCCCTTTTAAAGTAGTTTTGAAACTGAACGGGCCTGGCCTGCATAATTTTCATTGCAAATAATGAAGAAATCAATGAATAAATGAATACATAATATTGTCAAAAGAAAGTCAAGCATAAGCGTAGTGTCCTTTTTACCGTCATGCATAGTTATTATGGTTGATTGCTGGCCGCGAGGTTTGCATCGTGTGACGTCATCATCTTGTGGAGAGTATGTGTGAGAGGCCTGGCGCTGCACCGTAGTTGATATAGCAACCATTACATGATTATCACCATGAGCCAATGTGACACAGGGTGTGGTTAAGAACTTTGAGAGGGGGTGACGGGTGTTCAGTCGGCCGCTGAATTGTGAAAACGAAACAAAAAGGGTGTCGACAGGAGTGAAGGGAAGTGGGGTACAAAGGAAAAGGACGGACAAAGAAAGGTATAATGTATGATAGAACATACATAAGTAGGAGAAAGAAAAGACAGGGAAAAACAAGGCAGTATGTTCAAGACGCAAGAGAAAATGCATTGCATCTCTCTCTCTCTCTCTCTCTCTCTCTCTCTCTCCCCCTCTCTCTTTCTCTCTCTCTCTCTAGCTCCCTCTCTTTCTTCCTCTCTCTGTCTCAATATCTCTCTCCCTCCCTCTCTCTGTCGTCTCATTGTCTCATTCGCTTTTACACACATAAGCTTAAGCCCAACACGCATATACGTACATACACACATACATATTGACGTCCATGCGTGCACGTGAACTGTCCGTCATGTGACGGGAATGTGTCATTATTGTTGATTGTCTTGTGACAAGCCAATAGGCCCACGCCAATAGACTCCGCCCGAACCGCGGGGAGGGGGCGGGGAGAGGAGAGGGTCTTTGTTCGTTACGCAAGTACCTCAACACGATTATAGTATAATACTATCGAACTTACATCACATAAACTAATTCAAGAGTTAAGAAATGATGAGAATGCAAAGTAGTTTATCAATTCATCGTTTGAAATTTTAATGCACTTCAATGTGCGTACATGTACTTGAAGTTTACACATTTAGTATTCAATATTTATTTCAATGTTAATCCTATTATTATTATGAATCAAATTATACGATCTTAATGAAAAGTGAGAGGAGAAGAAGAGAGGGGGAGAGTGGGGTGAAGATAAGGAGATGTGACGGTATATTTGCGCGTGTATGTGTGGGTGTGTGTGTGTGTGAGAGAAAGAGAGAAGGGGGGGGGGGTGAATAAGAAAAGATAAATCAAATGCGAGGAGAGAAAGATGAACATATTGGGGAATGAGATGATGGAGGGGGATGAGGGGGGGGCGTGCGGGGTAGATATGGGGCGAGTGGAAGAGGTCAGCAAAAAACATACATGTATTGTTAAACGAACTGCAGTAAAACTAGGGCACTTGAATCTGCTTCGGAATACAAACCATTCAAAGTCAAAGTCCTATTCCATCTCCTATTCCGTCACATATTTATAACCTATAACGAGTCATATTTGATAAACTGGACCTGAATAGAAATAAGAAAAATAACATTGCAGCTCATGTTAATATAAACTTTAAACATTTACTTTTAACAGGATTGCGTGTCATGGTGCCTAATCACATTTTTTTTTTGACCCTGTGCAGCATTAAGCTAAACGTGCATTATTATATTTGTTTAGTTAACCCTATTAAGGCATCATCAATAAAAGGCAAGATAAGAGTAATTTCTGTAGCCCACTTTCCCCTAACCTCATGTCCATCTATCGTTAGTTGGATTGATGTTGTACGATTACAGTTTAAGATCATATTTGGGTTAGTAATCGTTCGAGGAGAATGAAGCCGTGAAATTAATTGAATGGATTGAAATCAGAGAAAACAAGAAAAATGACATTGCAGCTCATGTTAATATAAACTTTAAACATTTACTTTTAACAGGATTGCGTGTCATGGTGCCTAATCACATTTTTTTTTTATTTTACCCTGTGTAGCATTAAGCTAAACGTGCACTTTTATATTTGTTTAGTTAACCCTATTAAAGCATCATCAAAAAAGGCAAGATAAGAGTAATTTCTGTAGCCCACTTTCCCCTAACCTCATGTTCATATATCGATAGTTCGATTGATATCGTACGATTACAGTTTAAGATAATATTTGGGTTAGTAATCGTTCAAGGAGAATGAAGCCGTGAAATGAATTGAATGGATTGAAATCAGAGAAACCAAGAAAAACAGATTGGTATTTTTTTTTAAATCAGACATATTGCAAGGAGATTGTGAATTATTTAAATTCTTGATCCTGATCTTGATCCCTGGTCAGTAACATCCATGATCGCACACGTTTTCTAATCCGTTTCTCTTTTCTTTTGCTTTGATTCAAGTCAACTTAACATATAAGGGTTAAATGCCTACACATTATGACGTCAGTAGCATAGGCAAAATGAAAGTAATATCAAATGGACACGTAAAATAATTAAATATGTTTTAGTGAGAATTCGGGTAGACACATACTCTTCAATGAAATAGGGGATAATCCTTAAACGTGAAATTTGAACCCTAGAGTTAAATTGGTTTCGATTATATCAGGATTATTGCAGAAACATGTGAGATAATTGTAAGGATCACCTGATGGAATTATGTCAAAAGTACATATTCCTTGAAATCAAACAAGATTTCGTAACTGTTCTGTCATGGCTTAATTTTATCAACTGAAATAGTCCTGTAA
>OZ022595.1:5228141-5413141 GCA_963669155.1 Arbacia lixula
ATATATAGATATATAGATATTGCCACCTTTCTGTCTCTCTCTCTCTCTCTGTCTCTCTCTTTTTCTCTCCGCCTCTGTCTTTCTCTCTCTTTACAGCACGCGTTCATACCCATTAATACTACAATTTTTGTATTCATTTTAGTGCACTAAACTCGTCGAAAAGAATCATTTTATTAACGATTTCTTTATTTCTGTACTTTCTCTTTAGCGCTAAGAGTTTTCAGTATGTACGCGCAAGAAAGTATTTTCGTGGGAAATGCGTCTACATCTGATTAAAAAAAATCCACAATTGGAGTTTCTCCTTTCTTATATTCAATGTTTATTTCACCAACCCTCAGTCATTACTGTATTCTTGTTTGTCTCTTTGTATTATAAACAGTGTTCATTGGTTCTAATCAATAGATTATCATCCCTCACTCCTGGACTAGCAAATGCGTCACGAGGTCATAGTTTATAACACACTGCTCGTTTTAAAAGTAATGTTAGTCATATTAATATTTTATATTCTGCTTACGATAGGGGTACTAAAACTTCTTAAGTTTGAGAAAAGTTCACAAATGAAAAATATAAATTAAACCCAAATAATGATGTACAGATGAGACGCCTGTTTCTGGTTCTGAGTTATTTCTTCAATCGTATATAAAGCTCTCGATGGTACGTGAATCGCTTGTGAAAAAAAATGTGAGTGAAAAATAGAGCCGACTTTATCCTCTACACTCCACGGGTTTTCATCTCTTTTCGCAAATTACAGGAAGCATATCTCTTGGTCTGCAACTTCCTGGTCTTTTACTTCATCGTTTTGCCGTTGCTCCCCTTCCGAACTTCAGCTGTTTGTGTCTCTCTCTCCGGTCATGTGGTAGCATGATTCATAGACAATTAACGTCATGTCCTTGCATGTGTTTACTACCTCAAAACAGGGAAAGCAAAGAGGAGGAGGAAAGACGGGAGAAGAAATAGAGAGAGAGAGGAAGAGAAGTCGGGGGAAAAGTTCACTTTCAAATCTAAGGCAACTTACCGTGTTCGCACCCTGCGAAGCCGTGTGCTGCGCAGGACGGTGCGAACAAGACCGCGGTGAGCAAGTGATACATTTGTCAAGTCATGTGACAGGCATTTATTAATAGCAGCCAATCAGAGGCTTCGTATGAACTTTTGTTTGTACGCGCTGTGGGAGCAAGGCGTCACGGTAGTACTTCATCCTTATCTCCCGCTGCATGATGGGAAAGATGATGTCATTGTCGAGAAAATCAAAGCGAAGGTGAAGTCAAGGATTTTCGTAGCAAGGTTTCGTTACTGAAACACGTTCGTTCAAGGAATGGTTGTGCTCGGTTAGACGGTACATACAATTCCACAGTGAAATGTGTGTCTACTCCTCGCGATAAACATTCAACCTTTCTAAAAGGTCTCTGGAAAACTCTTATTAGATATAACCCCCATAAAAAGAACACTACTGTGCAATCAATAATCTACTTCCTCTTTCCTTACTCCATTCACGTTCTTTGAACCTGATGGTTTTCAAACGTATCTCACGAACAACCCTTTATCTGGACTACACACTGTGCACCTTGGGATCCTAGTCTTCACCAATTTAGGACAAGTGTAGTTCCATTTTACATGTTAAAGTTCCTTTAGCAGCATAATACCTTAACAACAGGGCTGCTCTTTATCCAAACATATAACTGGGTAGGTGGTACAATGTGCACAGCAACGTGAATAATCTTGTGTCAGCACCATGCAGCTATACATTGTGTGCGAGCAAGGAATATCTCTCAATGATTGGAGATGATACGTAATATTGCGCGTTTGTGTATGCATTCATAGACAATGTTCTGCAAACAAGTAGGCTTATATATCACACATTACAATTGGGTATAGTGTGTGCTGTTCAGAAAAACACTCCCTTTCTTCTCGGGATCCCTTTACCCCTCTTTCTTCCCTCCTGACTTAAGCAAGTTCAGAAGTTCAATTTGATGGGACTAAAATAGGCCGCGGGCTGCAAGCGGCAGCCGTTCTGGGTGGCAGCCGTCGCCTTGTTAGTCACATAGCTAGTCAGGGTTTAGCTTTAACCCATAGGTTCCCACGCTCAACAGCAAGCACTATGTAACTACTTCCTCATGTATATACCGTTCTCGTGTTACAACTATCCGTCTTTATCATCCTCTCGCCTTCCTATAGCAATATGCACCCGTCATTACCTTTTTTTTATTTTCCTTCCAATTCATGTTTGTGTTGTTGTTTTTTCGAACTTTTTTGGTTTGTAGCCTTATTAGGTGGTCACCTTCCTTTATCAGCATCCGCTAATCATTACCCCTTCATAACTTTTTGATTTTCTTTCCCAGGTTGTGTATCATTATGTTTTCCATATTTGTTTTGATATTTGTCATACTATTTAGTTTGTAGCCTTATCATATGTATTTGTCTTTGTATTCATGATGTTCATGTAATTATATGCAAATTTGTATTCATTGTACACAGTGCCCCCCACGGAGAATAGTACCAGCGTACGGATGGGGCTAAAATATATGAAGCATACTGCGTCGATAACTACACTGAAATAACTTATTTTTCTATACTTTAAATATAATAACACACAATTTACAACTGCACATACACGCATTTACCATGCAGACTCACCCATTAAACATCACAGTACTGAACCACGAAACCCCATTAGTTTATTACACATGTCTGTGTGCCATTGGGACTGAGAGGAATATACTACCAAGACAAGGAATTAGTATGCAGTCTTGTATACGTTTGTAGCTTCTGAAAAATTTACAGGTCAATTTAGATTTAATACAGATTCAATATTATTTGCAAATATGTCCTATTATGGTTAATCGTTGAGTTTACCCGTCTTTTCCATTGATTTGACACTTCATGTCTTGTATAGACTTGATACAATCCTATATCCGTCATTCGCTACTCAGAAGTTACCTATTCTTATTCAGCGTTTATATGGGTTTGGATAGACGTTATTAGTAATCAGTTTAGCATGCTTTTCCCTGTGGAGAATTCGTGAAGAAACCCCTCTGAGAAACATGTCATGTCCAATCTATCCCAAACTCAATTGTCACATCTTTGCACCTTCTGCATAATACACATTCATTCATTTAGTAAGTTTTCCACAAAATAATATTTGTAACATACATCTGGAGATCAGAGCAATATTAAACAAAATCAATACTCGCATGTATACATAAAATGAATTATATAGATAATATGAAATAACGATTTTCCATGCAGAATGTATATATTAATTTACAAAATTTAACACATTTACATTTTACACATTTAATTCATCTGAAGTTATATAAGTTATGTGGGGGAACCTACAGAAAAGCAGAAGCTTGTGGGAGTAGCTCCCCATATATCCATGGGAAGTGACATTTTATCTGGCACATAATTACTTACCTGATTATATAAATAAATATTAACTATAGAAGATGCAGAGATTGATACTATAATATACGCTTTTAGTTGGCATACTTTTCGATAGAGGTCGTTACCCTATGCAGTTTTGAAACTGGTTACCTGTGATATTTTGACCGCAGATATATTTAGTCTGGAAAAGGAAACTGTTCTCTTCTCCTTGGACGGCCGTGTTGGGGCTTTTCTTCGATCAACTCTGGGCAGTTTCTTTATAGTTTCAGTGGCTGAGGAAGTCACGTGCTGAATGGAAGAACGTGGGGGATTTCGAGGGGGAGAGACGGGAAGAGAAGAGGGATAATAGATGTCGAGAAATGCGAGGCGTATTTATAGAACATTGGAGAATAGAAAGTTATTCCAGAATAAAAAAAAAAACTTGCTTGGCACTTTTGGGTACATACACCACGATTCCAAATCTTATTTGTAAAAGTGTCTTTCTCCGCATTCTTCCAAAATACATGTATTTCCCAATATCTATCCATGTTCAGTGTCACACGTAACTATTATCTAATGTGTGTACTATATGTTGGGCCAACCGCCAATGATATCACAATTACTCACGTAGTTATATCACCCAACCTAATGAAGAAGTCGATGAAGGGGGAATTGAACGATTCAATTCAAGTCAATTTGAAACACGTTGATTTTTACATTTGAATGATGGTGTAGAAACATAATTGGATAATGAAGAAGTATAAGAAACTGAACAATGATAAAAGATTTAAAAGTTTACAAAATTGAGAAAGGATATCATGAGGAGAGGGGTAAATGCGAGAAAAAATAGGAGAGAAGAATAGATGATGAGGGAAACATTGTATGACTGATTGAACAACATTTCACCCTGAACGGCAGTCAAAATTTAACCTAGCATGTCATCCTGTGACGGTAATGTGACGCACACATTGACCTTAACAATCGGTTAATCGATAAATTGCTTAAGCAAATACATCCTATTCACTTTGGAAAGCATTGAAATTTGAAAGCATTCGTCAATAAAGCGATGATATAAACACATTGCCCACGTATGCGTCGAATATATAGTATCTACAGCAAAGTTGCTCTCATATTGATATGTAATAACAGTAGGGTGTTTAAACAGAAAATGGAAAGTCAGCCTGAATTCTTTGTTTTTCCTCAGCTTTAAATCTTTCTTTCCAAACAAAACTTTTCAAAACAGAGGAATAAAGGAGCAGAAGGAGATGTGAAAAAACGGAAATTCAAAAGAAGAAAGAAGAAGAAGAAGAAAGAAGAAGAAGAAGAAGAAGAAGAAGAAGAAGAAGAAGAAGAAGAAGAAGAAATATGATTTGAATGAAAAAGAGATGTTTCGATAAAACAATCTGGTTACATCAGTATCATACAATCGTGGACAAGGCGATTACAACAATCACTTCCAAACAACGCTTACTCATCACCTTTCTAATTTGTCCCACATATTTGACGGATAAAGACATAGGTCTTAATTGATTACATGTTCGTCTCAACAAGTGACACGAGGAATCTACCTCAAGGATCGGACCTGAACGATAATTTGAAGCTTCCCTTCGCAGCTTTCGCAGCATCAGGCCCGCTGGAGGGAAGTCAATTTAGACAGGGTGTCGGGCTGGCACGACGGATTGCGCTATACGCCATCGAGACGAAAGAAGATATCACCCAATCATTTAATTATCACTGAAATTATCTTTCTCTAGTACGTGTCTTTGTGACTATGTATCTGTCTGTCTGTCTGTCTGTCTATCTCCCAGTTTCTCTGTCTCTGTTTCTATGTGTTTGTATTCTTATATATATATATCTTACTGTCGTTTGTTCTCCACTTCACGTTCCATCTCTCTCTCTCTCTCTCTCTCTCTCTCTCTCTCTCTCTCTCCCTGTCTCTGTCTCTCTCTCTCTTTGTCTCTCCCTCTGTGTGTGTGTGTCTCTCTCTCTGTCTCTCTCTGTTATTTGTCTCATTCCATTGTTCTCCGCCTCTTCATATCTTTGTTTCCTTTTCCTTTTGTTTTTGTTCTTGTTCTTGTTGTCGTATTCATTTTCTCCTCTTCTTTCTCCTCTTCTGCCTCTTATATATCTCATGAATATCTAGATGTCTTTATGCTCGTTTGCCTGACATATTACTTCCTTCGTATTCCTTCTCTTCCTTATCTTCCCTCTCCCCCGTTACACTTTTCATTTACCTCGCCCTATTTTACTCGTGCTATCTTTTCCTCATTCTTCTCGATTTTATCATAACACCTGTTTCATTTACACAAATGCACTCTTTCCCCTTTCGGTCTGCGTGATTGTTGTCTCCAGAAATATCAAACGTTGCAAATAGATGTTCCACAAATAAGCTTTTGACTTTTGAAGACATCGAATCCACTTGTGATCTACATTGTGCTACATACATTACGTTACCATACAATTTATTATATTCATCACTTATAACCGCAAACATCGGTTTATTTTCACATCTTGGGCAATGTTTCGAACGTTTAATTTTCTTTGATTGTATTGATGTGTCATTATCTTATGTTATAGTATTAAGCTCCTAATTCGAGGATTTTAATCTCAACCCTTTCCACATGCCTACCTGTATGCCCCTTCTATTTACCCCCCCCCCCCCTCTCTCTCTCCAAACACACACACACGCACATACACACATTATCTGCGCATCCACTTTTGAGTAACCCACACTCTCCCTTATACTTCTCTTTCCTACTCATAATTGCTCTTATTAAAGAAACGACTATCATCTCAACTTGTATTCGGTTTAATATTTGTACATGTCGTATTTCTTTACCGGCATAAAACATATTTATGCTTTATCACCATAGATGTGCGTCGTACAGATTAGTCATTTTAGTGATAGCACACATTTTGCACAAAAACAGTTTTACAACCAACTTCGGGCTTACGCGAAGTTCACGGATTCCTGCCCCTTCCTCAACGATTGACCAATCATATCCCTCCGAGTCATTCCTCGAACGCGTGCTAACTCTGACTAAACAGCAAACGAGCATGAGTACAAGAGCTCCCTCCTTCGTCTCCTTGCTCTTGATCTTCTTATTCTTCTCTTCTTCTCTTTCCTTCTCGTTCTTCTTCTAGCTGTCGTTCTTGTTCTCCTTCTTGATGTTGTTCTTGTTCTTTTTGAGAAAGAGGAGCATGAGTGCAAGAGATCGTTCCTTCTTCTCCTTGCTCCTGATCTTCTCCTCCTTCTCTACTACTCTTTCCTTCTTGTTATTCTTCTTGTTGTTGTTCAAGAAAAAGAAGTTGTTCATGAGAAAGAGCGAGAGAGGAGAGGGAGAGAGAGAGAGAGAGAGAGTGTGTGTGTGTGTGTGTGTGTGTGTGTGTGTGTGTGTGTGTGTGTGTGTGTGAATGAGAGAGAGAGAGTGTGTGCGGTGGTGGTGGTGGTGGGGGGGGGGAGTAGTATGCTATGAAGGTCGTGGAATAATTACAAGTTAAGGTAATTTGTAGCCCAAACTCTCATCATAACCATGACATCTGATGCTCTTAAAAAGGTTGTTTTTAAACTTCTTTATAAACTATGTAAACTGTCACTAACTTAAATTTCTATGGTTGGATTTTCAATCAAATATGTAAAAAAAAAATCATGCAATAGGCGTAATAATATATCAATAGAAGAATCAATTAAAGTAACGATTTTTTCCGATAATTCTACATTCTATGTTAATTTTGAAATTGTGCATGTAATCATTCTTGGAAATAGGAGTATGAACATTATGACGTAGAGGTATGACGTAGTTAATCCAAGGATGACACTAGCCCTTGTGTCCTTTAGATACGCCCGGTGTGAATTGATTGGTTGCCTTATGAGGGCATGTTGCTCATGGCGGGATAATAAAGCTGATGACGTCACATACACGTCCCTCATTAAGATTAATCCCCTCTTCCGATGGACTCATATCATAAATTATTTTCTTCTCTTCGTGACTTACTTTCGAACTCGGTAAAAGCCCTAGTAAAAAGTAGACGTGTGGTGTTTGATTAAAATGGACTAATGTAAAGCGTATCTTCCTCTTTTCCATCCATTTAACTATTTATCCTTATAATATATCTTCTTATCTATCTATCAATTAAAAGATCGATTAATATATTCAATATTTCTATTGATATAGTTACCTCACATACAATATACAAATCAATACAACGGTCTACCTAGCTAGAAATATATCTAGTTATCTATCTATCTCCGATTATCCAACTATTTATCCGTCTGTCTATATCTATTTTGAGAAAACATATTGGCAATACAGCAGAATGATGTTGGTAGTGATCTTATCTATCGATATAACTTATATGTATACATCTATCTTTCTATTTATATATCAATATCACCATTGTTTTCTATCTATCTCTATCTATCAATCTCTTTCTATCTATCTCTATCTATCCATCTATCTCTCTATATATATCTACATACACCGTATTTATATAGTTATCTTTCTACAATGTCTACATACCAATCAACGTATCTGTCTCTCCTATCTTTCTCCCCCTCTCTCTCTCTCTATCTCTCTCTCTATCTCTCTCTCTCTCTCTCTCTCGCTCTCTCTTCTCCTTCTCTCTTCATCTCTCCTCGCTAGGTCTCCTTCTTAATTCATTCCGTTCTCTCTCCTTCCTGTCTTCCATCCGTCTATCCTATTCCTCCCCTTCCTCTATCATTCTTACTATATAGCACGTGACCGCACATCATCCACCACCTCGTCATCGAGTGCGTCACGGGTGAGTCGTGATCGCAGGATATGACGGTGGTCATTGACCAGGTCTTCGGTGATTCAACCGGAGATCGAGTCATCAGTGATACTCTTGCCTTCATGTTAATCCATTGCCAAGTCAGGAATGTTAGTATTTAGTACTGCATCCATTAAACAGGTGAAGTGGGTGTGTCTTTAGCGTAAGCCTTTTTCTTTTTATAGAAGAAATGTTATTTGTTTTCTTCTTTCTTTTTTTACATATTATCACTTATTTTCAAACTGAATCTGGTGCTGTATAAGTTATTCTTTTAACCGTGTGATGGATGCATGGGTGTTGCAACTCAACATACACATTTGTTAACAACTTAATGTACATATGCATGTATTACTTTATGCCTGAAGATGTTTTTAAGAAGAAATTGAAGAAAAAATGCATCAATATGTTGACATCCATCATCACAAAGCACCTGTTTATTTAATGTGTTGTGTATATTCTGTTAATGTCAAGTACTAAATGTGTGTGTACACTGGGTTTGCTGATCTGAGGCATACCCATTTTGTGAAGGACAAGATCCTTTTTAAAATGGCAGTACCTACTCAATGTCTTTGTGTATATTATTGTTCAAAAGCATTTTTGTTGCAAATTGTTATCTGGTAGAGCATAATATTCTAGAATAATCAGTATCACATCTGTAGTATAACCTCGCTAATGTATGATATCATTTTTATTGAAAAAAAAATCACACATGTATCCAATCTTTTGTATTGTGCTGAAATACAAGAACTTGAACTTTTCATCTATCTAGCAGGCTTGAAAGTCACACGAGTTAAAGCATTAATTGTGAACTTTGCATACAGACATTTTTATGACAAAGTAAGTCAGCAGAGTGCACGCATGTTAATTGCTTATGAGGAGATCTGGATTTTCAAGTCTAAGAGAATTGGGGTATTTATTTGCAAGAAATTCGAAGCCTACCCCCTCCCCCTGAACAGAAAATGAAATCATACAGCAAAATCAGGTTTTACACAATGGGCACATATTTTGCTTATATTCATAACAAACGGTGTATTTTTTTAATCTGTGTGTAATTCAGTCAGGCATATTTCTTAGACCTTGACCTTTTATGTTTTACACTTTCAAGGGACATAATATTTATTCATGTTTGATAGTTTAAAACAAACTATATTCTGTATCAATCAGTGTTTTGATGAATCATGTTAAACGTATATAAATATGTGATTAGTCACATTGTTACCCATAAGGAGATATTTGTGAATGGTCTCATGCAAAGATTTCAATAAAACCTGAACTTGAAAGATAAAATGATAATGGTGATTCCTAGCATTTTTATTTTGATGTCAGAATTAGGCTGACATAGCATGGACATTCTCCATGCACAGTCTGTATACTAAAGCAAATAATGGTAACCAAGAAATACATGTAAGTTCTGCAGTACTAGCAATGTGATGTTTTATATATGGCAAATTTGTCTCTTCAAATTGATTTAGAGTTAAACATAACCATTGAAGATTAATGTTTTTTCAAAACTTCTCTTTCTGCCCATTTCAATAAAAAAAAGGTTCCATCATATAAACTGTATTATTGGCTCAAACGAGAAGGTATCCCCTTGTTCTCCATTTTTCTTCCTCAATTAAACGATTGCAGACTATCAGTCGTTTTGTCATTAATCTCTTACTAGATTATCTACTCCAGGCAAAAATATATTTTGTTTACTTCTCCATATGGGCCGCTGTTTTCTGTGCCTCATTGAAAATTACACAGACTTCATGTAAATGGCGGTTTAATCTATTGTGCTCAGAATTATCAAATTAATTTCTTACTGAAATTTATTTACTGATATTAATTTCTAACTGAATTAAACAATTGCTGACTTTTAGTCCCTTCCCCTTTGATCTCTTACTCGAAAATCTACTCCAGGTAAATATATAGTTTGTTTACTTCTCCATTCGGGCTGCTGATGTCTATTTTTTGCCTCATTATAAAATACATGGATTTCATATGGGAAATATGTTACTATTTGACCCTGATCAATTATTGGTCAGATTTGGACTTATGTGTATGAGATAATTAATTCACAACACAACAACCCCCATTGTGCTCCACACATGTGAGCCCACGTGGTATTTCTGCCAGAAGCATCATGTATTATTATCATTATTATTATTATTATTATTATTATTATTTACACTTTGTTGACAGTTCCAGGAGGATGTTGCATATAGGTTTTCAATTATTGTAACTTAAATGTAGTGGTAGCTACCAAGAAAACATATATATCTCCAACATGGCCCTGATCTCTAATATCATCCAAACTTTCTATTTGCAAGCATCAGAAGTTATGCATATGCATCTAAACAAAAGCATAGGATTTATCGTCTCGCAAGCGTGACGATCTTGCCACCATTCTGTAAAAAATAAGAAATATTTTCAGTCCTTCATATCTATTTTCCAACACCATAAGGACTATCAACTTCACCCCTTCTCCTACGAGGTTTGATATGACAGGGTTGTGCTTTACTCATCATTTTGCAACTACGTGCACCACTTTTGATCATTAGATGATAGTGCTTCACTTTTCCCGTTTTTTCTTCAATTTTATTTTTGCTTTAATGATGTTTTTCATTGACATTTCTTCTTTGGATGAATCATAAAAATGAATATTCCCGCAGCAGCATCTACCTGTCGCAGTTGGTAGATTGGCTGCTCCATCTATCCACTGATTGATTCTATCCACCTTCGCTGTGGTCTGCCTTTCCTTCGCTTGCCTACCCGGTACGGTATGGTGGCCAGCTATATGTACCATATAGGGAGAGAGAAAGTAAGAGGAATATGAAGTGGGAGAGAAAGTAAGAAAGATACACTGAACTCCAAAAGTTTAGGAACACCTGCATTCAGTGTGTTTTTCTATAACTGGTAGGCTTTATTGATATTCAGGCTCATAGCATATTTTAAGTTTTGTTTTAAAGTGAATAGTATATAAGAATGTACATTTATCCTTCATTCAAACAAAGTTATACTCTATGAAATGGCTGCCAGCAGTCAATATGGCATTTTCTCAAAATGCTAGCCTTTTTATTACATTCGCGTATTAGATATCCAGAGCTTTTCACCATTTTACAGGGTTAAATGCGTAACTTATTTCATTTTTCCTTTTCCTAGTTAGAAGTCAAACACACAAATAAAATTAAACAATACTTAGTGTTTCACTTTTATGGAAACCTCTTTTTTTAATTCAAAAAACATAAATGACAAGAAAGGGGATTGAAATCTGTAGACTGGGCGGCCAATCCTTGATTGCCATGACTTGTGTCTTTTTCTTCAAGTAGCCTTTGCATATTCTTTGAATAGTCTTGACGTGTGCTTTGGGCCATTGTCCTACTGGAAAGCGAACCCTCCTCCGATCAGGCGTTTCCCTGAAGGGAAGGCCTTCCGCTGTAGGATTGAACGATATAGCCTTGCTGGTTGAGGATACCCTCTACTCTGTGCAAATAAGAAGGATTGGATGATATCTGAGATCAGGGCAATGTTGTAGATAGGTTTTCTTGGTAGGTACCATTGATGGTAAGGTAGAATAATTTAAAACCTATATGCAACATGCTCCAGGAAAGTGTAGAAAATCAATGGACAAAAACCGGGCAGAAAAGTAATAGGAAGAGGAATATGGAATAATGAAAAACGGAACAACAAAGATGATAAGGCTCTTGTGAATTATTGTCATCAGAGATAGAAGGAAAACAACAATTAAGTCAATATTTCAACAACAAAAAAATAAAAAGTTAAGCGATGGTTGCCAGGAGTTCAGGTGTCGTGACTTCGGGCTTCCGCAATTAAGCTTATCACCCTTACCGACTACCATTAGTTCCCTTCTGGTATGGCGACCGGCCCATTCGCGTATCCTTTCCTACCTCCTAAAAACTATAGCCTATAAAAACTATAGACTCTAACTCTTTAGGGGAGGAACAAGGGTGATCCCAATGCCTTTGCCGGGCCATCCGACAATCCTTGAACCTTGGTTTTGCAACCTTGGAGTTAGCGGGTTTCGAACCCGTGCTCGCTAGCACGAGTGTGAGGTAGTCCCGGCGCTTACCCTACCACTAGGCTATAAGACGTCGGTGGTTTTGCTTGGTGATTTTAGCGTATAGACTATTAGTTTCACATCAACGAGAAAAAAACCAAAAGAGCATCTATGTCAGGAATCGAACTCACGACCTTCAGGTTATCAGTCTGACGCTCTACCAACTGAGCCAACAGACCGATTGGTGATGTTGATACCTTTTCAAAGAGTATTAAACATATATACTTGCAGATTGCCAACAAGTTTCTATCTATTACTGAGGTAATTTTCTTTTTGATATAAAGAAATGTGTAATTTATGAAAACATCACACGGGGGAGGGGGGATTTGTTGACCAAATGTATCCTGAAAACGACCCGAGAGCCCTCTAAATCTGATACAATCTTAAGTAACATGAACTTTGATATGACATCTTATATGCTGTGAGATAATTGGCCGTTGAAACTTTTTACTACTTTTCCATGGCGCTTGCTTTTCTCTCCGTCTCTCTCTCTCCCAACCTCCTCTCTCTCTCCACCTCTCTCTCTCTCTCTCACCCTCCTCATCTCTTTCTCTCTCTCTACCCCCCCCCCCCCCTCCACCTCTCTTTCTCTAAAGCCATCTTCGTTGTTCTTTTCTCTATTTCGATGCAAGCATTCTTTCATATAGGGTACCGAAGTGGTGTCGTCATATGAACATGTTGTCAAGACAAATTGGCTCTAAACAAACTCACTCCACTGAGAGGTTTACCTGTCCGATATTGTATATCGGGCTAGTGTCCGGCATTCTCAATTACATCCCCGTTGTAATCACCGCTGCTTGTTTTGCCCGTATTGTTTGGAGCCATTTGTCTTGACAATAATGCTCAAATGACGTCACACTTCGGTACTCTATATTCAGATAAGCAGACGTAGACGGTTGCTTATTTTCCCCACAAATTTATTTTTTATTCTTGAATGCATCAACATTTTCAAATTCATGACATATATAAATACGGTAATGATGAAACTGATCGTTGTATAATCATGTAAATGTTCATTGTTTTGATGAAGGAAACACTCAAATATCTATATTGTGGATGCAGAGAATTGTCCTAGTCAAAACTCAATTCAAACAGTGATGCAACAGTGAGGCAATTGTCGACAAAAACTCTCCTGAATATAAAAAAAGTCATGTTGTTTTCTTACATATTTGCTGGCTGACCCCCCCCCCCCTCTCCACACAAAAATACAACTTAAATCATAGCAGGAAAGTAAAATAATTTATTACAATATAAAATTGAAAATGAGAATGAGGGATATTAGGTGGGATATGTGACAAACATACATTTTATTTCAAGAACTAAAAATTAAAAATACGTACCTTGTTCTCTTATAATGCTGTCTTTATTAAACGCTTAGAAATATAACTTATTAAGTTCTTATTTATTCCATCCTTTAAAAGATAAGTACATTTATACTAGGATCCCTTATGTCATGGTCACAACCGGCCGTCCGTGCTTTTCTACGTGGAGTTGGCAGCTTGCTTGCCAACTTCTACCATCCTTCCCTGCGTCGTCCTTGTGTCCAACGCAAAGAGTTTCAGCGAAACCCGACGCAGATCACAAGCAGAGAGAATCATATATTATGTGAAGGAACATCTCGGGGGAAATCAAGAAAAACCGAGCTCTACAACACTCTACAATGCAAAGAAGCTAAGCCATTTGAATCACCAATTAGATACTTTACACACGCCAACACTGATTCTGACAACATGAATATATAGATATACAATGTACATGATGGATATCTTATATCGTTGGAGATTCACATGCAATAGAATGTCATTTGAGAGAGAAATAGTTTGTTCAAACATTGTTTTCCTTAATTAAACACAACCACAATTATTCTGCTTCTTATAGAGAATGAATTCCATGTTGTGTTCTTGCATCAATACTGTGCACTTCACATGCTACTACTTGCATCACAGGCGTGTGTGTGACGGGGATATGTGTCGAAGAATGATCCATGCCGTCGGTCTCTTACACTAATACATCATGGGACGACTTTCCCTTATATGTGCAGTATTGAGAATACAACGTGCTTCACATAATCCTTTAATCCTAATACTCACGGGGGTGCATTATTCCACCACCCACGTCAATTTTTTGTCGGTACTTCCGAACATCTCAATATTTCGAAATGAGCATGATTTTTTTTCTGATCCTTTCCGCACATTTTGATACCAAATTTATGACGATCGGACCTAAGGTGCCGATATCAGATTACGTTTACCAAACACATGTCACTGAAATTTTGCTATTTTTCTATATGACTGAGCACAACCATATGGACAAAATCATACAGGAGATTTCCCATTTATTTTATTTAAATACTTTTCTAATAGGAAGTGTAAATAATTACAACACACACAAACCCACATACACCCACATTCACACACACTTACACCCAAATCGCAAAATGCGCTTGACGAAAAACAATGAAATACGTGGGAAATAATTACCAGAACCTATCCCTTTTTCAGGAATTGATGAGGGATTTTTGAAAGACATTTATACAAGAAATTGATATTCCTGTGGCTTTATCTAATGATTTCTTGCATAAATTGGCATACATTATTGAATTTTAAAAAATAAAGGCACTTTCGTAAATTTAGCTATACAACTTGTAGAGTACATAATTCTTGACCCTTATAAAAAAAAAATGAGGTAATCGGGCGGCCATGGCCATAATGCCCCCCCCCCCCCCACACACACACACACACCCTAACATGCTTTGAAATACCCCGGTAGTATTAGGGTTAAGAGAGGTGGTGTCATTCTTTGTTCAAAAGTATTCATGCATGCAAATCCAACTTTTCGTGAAATAATTCAACGATCATGATTTGCCTTGTGGTCTGTCCAAGCTATCTTGATAGTTAATATGACTGCTTGATATACTATATCTCTCTCTCTCTCTCTCTCTCTCTCTCTCTGGGTGCTTTGTCGTGTGACGTAGGCGGTCATGGAGTGCCACACAGTTCTCTGTACTGAGCTCTTTGTATCAATTGCATATCATGGTAAACCAATCAGTCAGGATGCTTATCAACTTAATAATCCTTCTTCCCATGCCCCATACCCCTGGTTCTTTTTCATCAATCCAAACTCTTTCAAGTCAACTTTACACAGTTTACGACGTACAAAATCTCAACCTTCAGATTCTTGGCTCACATATCAGTTTCATAATATACATGATAATGAAACATTCTTCTTTGTGTGACATAACACATATAGCTATGACTTGAGTCATATGTCACAAGTTAGGTAAATACTCGTTCTAGGCATATCTGAATATGATCCGCTATTACGGTGAACATGTCTATACTGACTGTCCAATGGGTGGATACAAAATACCTTTTGTTCCCTTGCATCAGTTATAAACTAATGCTCAATACCTCAAAGGAGATGCAGTCCGCTGGTTCAATAATGATGTGCGAGTTTCGGCATGTAAATAATTAAGATTGGCTGTTATTTCTGACCAGTCAATCCTAAAGCTCGCACCTTAATCAAGAGAGAGATGTGTCGCTGATATTTATATGGGACATGTGTGGAGTCACCCCGGTGTTCCTCTGTGGGGAAAGTCCACCCTTCAATGACCTCTCCTTAAGGAGAGATGTAGCGTTGATTAGTTGAGCTACCTCTGCGCGTTCTCTTCAAATCGTTCCAAAGCCCATCCGTTAATTCATCGTGGCCTTTATTTTAAGGAAGATTTAGAGTTTATTTTTTGCGCTAGCTCAGCGGGTCTCTCTCTCCCTTACCATTTTGTCAAGTTTCGCAAAAGTCCATCCTATAATGGCATCTCTGGTAAGAGAGATTTCCTGTTCATTTGTCAAGCTGGCTGCGTGGATTAATTATCACCCTCACTCATTCTTCGTTAAGTCGTGCCAAAGACCATCCTACAGTCTATAGTGACCACTCCTTTAGGAAGATTTAGCCTAGTGTTCATTTGTTGAGCTCCGCGAGTTCTCGACAATCTCCCTCACTCATTTTACTTTAATTCGGCCTGCTTTGGCGCTTCCTACCGTAGCGTCCCCGCCGACGACGGAATTCTTATGGAATTCTCGCTTTCCTTCATACATTAATGAATCATTATGAATTATGATTCCCCAAGATGTAATTACTGCTGGGTTTCTCTAACTGATACGTGCGGCAGCGCTGCAGTGTCAGCTTGCCCATAATGCTCTCCTCCTACTCGTCACTATGCTTCGCAAAGTGGGGAGCTCTGCAACACTTGACGTCAAGGTCGCTCTCCACATGCTTGCGCCACTGCTCGACCAACTCGTCGTTTTCCTTGGCCGTGGCGATCGGGTCATCGCGAAAGAAGAGGTTCAGGGCGGGCGCCTTGACCGGGCGGCCAGTAAAGATCCCATTCACCTGAAGGACAATGCAGAACAATAGGACCGTTAAAAAACTCTTTGTTTCTTTGGAAATTCTTATGGAATTCTCGCTTTCCTTCATACATTATTGAATCATTATGAATTATGATTCCAAGATGTAAATTACTGCTGAGTTTATGCCTTGTAAAATGTTAGAAATATGTGGCTTGCTTGAGACCGAGTCTCCGCGAAGTCATCGTGAATTCGAATGTGTTTGATTTTTTTTCAAGTCTCCTGTAAGTCTCTGTAACTTATCTATGCTCTCCTTGCGACATCTCCACCAATGAGACGGACCTTTAAGTCTTATAGTACCATACCCTGAAAACCGCATTGGCTTACTACACATCTTCACGCCAATGCTCACGGGAGAGTTCACCCTTCAAGCTCACCTTGACGATGCTATTCATGGTGTACTTGTTGTTCAGCCAATAGTAGGTCTCTGCAATCCTCTTGATGACAAACTGCGTAAAGGAGTTGATGGCGGCCTGCCAGTAGATCCCCTCGTAGCTATCCCTGGAGAGGATACAACTGTACAGGATCTGATCAACGATGCGGTAACGCACCGATGCATTGGCCTAACGGCTACTCCGCTCGGCAGACGCGCGCTTCTTCTCCCTCTGAAGCATCCATCAGGTCGAGCATCTCGGCGTACACGTGGCTGCTGACTGAGAAGGCATGGACCAGGAGAGGGACCAGGCATGGATCAGGAGTGTCGCCGCCCGTGACATAATCCAGGATCTCCCGCGCGATCTCCTTGGCGTTGGCGGGCCAGGCGATGTCGATGGGTTGCGTCTTGACCACCAGTACGTCGAATCTAGGACAACTAAAAAATATATATAACATTGAAACATGCATTATATCAACATGTGACTTAACATAGGAAAATATAAATAGTGACTGATCGGCAATAGCGACGATTGATAAAAAGCGGCACAACATGAGTATTGCAGAGATGTAAGTATATACAATGATTGATTGATTGATTGATTGATTGATTAGAAATTAACGACACTACTAACACTTGAGTGTCATTTAAGTGTCCAACAGTTCATCTAAAAAGATTATACAATTCAAGTTTCCCTAATGTCATTTACAGAATTTGAGCAGGATTATAAATCAGAAATAAATCAATATGTTAACTACTTCCTCGGGATAACTTCCCTACTCTTTATGAAAAGAGAAGCAGGTTCTTTAACGTGCCAATGGTGTGACTCTCCTTTACATGGAACTGGCGGTTTAAAGTCTCCTCCGAAAGACTATAGGCAATTGGAATAAAATACCTTGCCCAAGGGTATACCTGTTGTGATTGGGATACGATCAGTTTGCAACTTAAAATCTAGTGTAAAGATTGATCTTCTTTAGAAAGTTTATAACACATAATCGCGAAATATCTCTAAATAATGTCTTGAGGTCAGGACAATCAAAAAGTTAATACGAATATTCGCAAGTTCAACACATTCAAAGAGAATGTGTTTAATTGTAAGTGTATAATTACATGATATGCATTGAGGTGGATTTTCTACTGCAAATAAGTATGCATGAGTCAAATGAGAATGCCCAATACGAGCACGGGTCAAGTATAAACAATGCAGAAAAAGGTTTACCCGTAAAAGCCTCAGTGGCTTGATAAATTGGGTACATCTGTGTAAAAAGAGCGTGCAGATAAATAAAATTACACCGGGGAGCTAAAGATGTTAACTTATTGTATTCTATGTAGCGTCAGGTAAAGAGTATTTAGAGAGGAGGAATGCTGTTTGTCACATTTTGGGGTTCTTCATAAATAAAATAAATAAATAAAAATCGGAACTAATGTTTATGTAGTTTCAAAATGGAACTTTAACTATAAGAAATGCATGAAATAATCAGATTATAACGAAACGCAATAACATACACATAGCAATTGAATTGAACAGTAAATGTTGCCTCAATACAATAATCTTTAAATAGGAATGAGGATGGTTAAACAAGCAAATATTTTCCGATTGACTCTGTCTACTAGTCATATATACATGTATATCAAAAGTGAATTAAATTATGGGTTTACATCAAACTATCTTCGGTACAGATATCAAAACCTGGATATGGCCTGTTGATAATGTTCAGCGCAGTGTGCAGCGTCAATACAACCCGGTTGCCTTGACGACGCGATCGCGATAACGTTGATTTTTGAAGCGCGAGTTCATCAAAAGACCCGCTGTCGAGGTTACACGGTAGGACGTCGATGCCCGAGCTGGGGTGGTTGTAGTTGCGATCCTCGATGCTCGGCGACGTCGATGAGGGAGACCAGGAAACCGAACAGTCACCGCCCGGTCTGGGTTCAAGGGCACGGGTGGCTGAACCCTTGATTACGGCTGAAATATAGTAACACCACATCATAAATATATATTCAACCCAAGTATAACTTGTACGCTTTTCTATCTTGTAAAGCACACGACATCTTAAAATGACAATAATCACACCATTTGGTTTACCAAATAAACTTCGAAAAAAAACAACAGCAACCCGATATCTCCTCGATATCTCCAATTAGCATAATAGCCATTTACTAGCATAATAATTTGCAGTGCTAGAACGATTCATACCTCTGCTATGTACAATACTTCCATTTAACCAGCAACCATTACTTATGACCGCTTGTTAACAAAATGCGTAAGTTGCATAAACCATTGATTATCAAAACATATAGCCACGCTAAAGTAGTTCTCATTTTCATCCCAATATAAATATATGCCTTTAATACACGGTGGTACCAATCAATGAGAAATACCCAACAATATAGGCTTCCTCAAAGTACGACATGGCTGACATAAAACGGCCGACTTTTGTTACTTGCCAAAAGAGGGCTTTTATGACATTTGACTACTAATTAAACACATTTCAGTTTTTGCTGAAAAATACATACGTTCAGTTTCCGAACTAAAAGAAATCATTCAATTTGAAATGGCAATTTTCTTGTCAGAAATTGTTTGCATTTAAAATGTTCACTTTAGTTGAAAGCACTGATTTTTAGAAAGCCAATCTGAAAGACTTGCCTATACAAAGATTAAACAGTTGTAGAAACTCCCCGCAAACTGGCATGTTTCAGACTTACAGTTATTTTGAAGAATTGAAGACCCTGTTGCCTGCCTCCCAGAGGAATTTGTGTCCACACGACGGCCGTCTGCACTTCCCGCTCATGACAGCAGAAACAATGACAGCTAGAGTTGGCGGATACACTCACTCTCATCATGGACCTAGCATGGATGGACTGTGCTCAGATAGACTTCCTTTGATCTATGATGACCGCCGCCTCATAACAATTTAAGACATTCAGGTGTTTTAAACAATTAGCTGTATTTCTAATTAGGCAGTGTCTTTCTCTGAATAACAAAAAAAAATCTGGTTTGGGAAATATGTCAACCGTTCAGCCTTCGCTGGGAGTTTATAGCCGATCTTTTTACACACAGTGTGAATTAGTTTTGGGGTGAGCGAATGAAAATGTTGATAAAATTGTAGAAAGAATTTCGTCCGTATCTTTTTCGGACACCTCCGGACACGACATTGAGGTTGTTTCCATGGAAGATGAAACACTCAATAAACGATTTACAAGATATTTTTTAAGGAAATATGATTGCCCACTGTGCGATAAGGAAGCATTTCTCTGACATGTTTTCGACATTATTCTCCTTTTATCACAAAAACGAAGCAAGAATGTAATTCGAAATTCACAGAATCGTATCATTTTAAGATATACTACTACTGCACATGCACTTCAGTTCATGAAGCGGTTCTAAAATGTTCTGCACATACAAAATATATTCCTCTAAATGCATCCAAAATTCGTCTTGCATATTTGGCGGCGGTCGTCATTGGATCAAAGAACCAAATGCGTCAAATATTCTATTATGCTATCAATGATCGCGACTGGAATAAATTATTCTTCGTGCCGACTCCAGTTCTAACACCTCCATGCTCTCATGCAGCAAGTCGCCAGACTTCCCCGACTCTCTCCCGCACACAGGACTCCTCCCCGTGGGTGACAAAACAGGTCTTTCGTCAATCACGACAAAATAGCTTCTCACACCACTCCCTCAAACTCATGTACTCTCGGACCCTCGTTCCATCATACCAAAACAAAATCTACCAATCATGTTCTCCCATGTGTGCTCACGTCACTTACTATTACATAATACCCTTAGGGCAAAATCAGGTAAACCGAAAAAAACGCGGGTAACAATAAATTAGGCACGGCTCCTAGCTGAGAAAAGGATAGACAAAAGAATTAAGAATGCGATGCATCCAGTGCGCCACAGAGCCTAGGTTACCTGTATTATAAAACATATGGTATAAGGGCTTTTAGAAGATGAGTCGAATTAACTCGGCCATGTAGTGTTTAAAGCTATTACAAAAGAAACACATTACTGAGCAACGTGGCTTCCTTTGCCCAGAGAGGTGTAAGGAATGGAGTCAGCACGAAGTGTAATTTATTCCTACAGCAATCGTGTGCATTGATGTCACAATGGAATATTTTACGCGTTTGGCTCTTTGATCGAGGGAGATCCGCCGCCAAACAAGCATGACAAAATGTAGGATGCATTTTGAGGAATATATATTCTGTATGCGCAGAAGATTTCAGAACCACTTCATGAACTGAAGTGCATGTGCAGTAGTATTACATCTTATAAAGATACGATTCTGTGAATTTCAGATTATATTGTTGCTTCGTTTTTGTGATAAAAGGAGAATACTGTAGAAAACATGCCAGAGAAATGCCTCCATATCGCACATTTCCGAATCATATTTCCTTAAAAACATCTTGTAAATTGTTTATTGAGTGTTTAATCTTTCATGGAAACAATCTCAATTTCGTGTGCGGAGGTGTCCGGAAAAGTTACGGACCAAATTCTTTCTACAAGTTTTTTCAAAATTCCCCTTCGCTCACCCCAAAACTAATTCACAGTGTGTGTAAATAGATCAGCTACGAGCTCCCAGCGAAGGCTGAACGGTTGGCATACTTCTCAAAGCAGATTTTCTTTTGTTATTCAGAGGAAGGCACTACCTAATTAGAAATACAGCTAGTTGTTTAAAACACCTGAATGTCTTGGATTTTTATGAGGCGGCGGACCTCATAGATCAAAGGAAGTTTATCCGAGCGCAGTCCATCCATAATAGGTCCATGCTTTGCCAGTCAGTTAACCTTTGTAATTTGGCTTACATTTTATTTTGACACTGTTTACAAGTTGATTTTAAAAGAATTACGAAACTAAGCATTCTGAATGTGGGCTGGTAATGAATTCTAGGTTACTAGACCTAAACAACGGGCTGATTTGGAAAGATTATTTTGTATTTAACTTTCTACATGTGGAATTTAACAAGTTGAAGTGTATTGTACTGGTGAATTTCAGCATTCAATGAAAACATGTGCATGAGATATAAGGTTTGAAAAGTATCTACGCATTAAACAGGCAATTTGCATCGTATTTATGTCAAAAACATTAAGCAACGTTCGAACAAAGGTAATGAGGATTCAATATAATGAGAACTGGCACATAATACGGAGGATTCTGTTTTGTATAAACGATGAACTCTGACATCATCCACCACCTCGTCACCGAGTGCGTCACGGGTGAGTCGTAATCGCAGGATATGACGGTGGTCATTGACCAGGTCTTCGGTGATTCAACCGGAGATCGAGTCATCAGTGAAACCCTTGCCTTCATGTTAATCCATTGCCAAGTCAGGAATGTTAGTATTTATCGCTTACCATGGACAGGGTATGGACGGATATAAACGTCTCTGTTACTCGGTGGGATACATGTGGGATTATATTTCCAGGTTTGACGTTCTTACGCTAGCTTTCCATGGTCGTGCGATCCAGTACGAACGCCACGATTGGCAATTCGTAGCTGGTCGTGGCCTTTTTGAAATCGCACGACCGTGGGAACCTTCAAAACCGAGGATATTCAACAAAGGGTCACAGATCGTTACAGATCGTGGGAGATTGCGCCTCATACCAGCATAGTGTGGTCTTGTCCAAGGTTGATCTCGATCACTAGGATTTAGCAGCACGACTAAAGGTCATCTGTCGCACTTTGTTACGATCTGCTGCTATAGTCATGTTTGGCAATTAAGCGTAAACTATTGATCGTGGAACCATCCACAACTTTTCTCCGATCAACACGATTGCCACGACTGGCCTCAAGATGTGATACGATGTGATCACTAATCACTGCGATAACTCCACGAATTGTGAGTGTGAACATAGCATAACAAAATGGGTTTCTATTCCCAGGTTTGAACTTACAACATACGCACGCGCATTTAAAAGAGTCGAAACATTGTCAGGAAGGTTCTTTTCGATATTGTTCATCATGAGACATGGTTACGACTAGTTACGATTTAGAGTGTGACTGGAAATCGCAGAGAATCTACGAAGCCTATGCCAGATATCTGAGGCGGTCATAGCTTATTTTCGATATTGGCGCTGTTGAAATCAATCGCAAAGAGGATTTTGATCATATTAATATCCTGGTTGCGATTGGACTAGTCGCATCTTTTTCGCAGTCCAGTCTGTATTATGCTGTGCACGGTCGTCAGCCAATTGTTAAGGAGGGGGAGGGAGGGAAAGGGAGGGAAAGAGAGAGAGACAGACAGAGAGAGACAGACAGAGACAGCGAGAAAGAGAGTGAGAGAGAGAGAGTGTGAGAGAGAGAGCAAGAGATTGAGAGAGAAAGAGAGTGAGAGAGATAGAGATAAAGAGAAAGAGAGAAAGAGAAAGAGAGAGAAAGAGAGAGAGAGAGAGAGAGAGAGAGAGAGAGAGAGAGAGAGAGAGAGAGAGAGAGAGAGAAGGGGTTATGCAGTGGAAAGGATTGACGACGAGATTTGAGATTGTCAGTTGTGCGATCGACGTGATGCGGTAGGTTGCGATCGATCAGCAATGCACAAAAAAAAGTCTTATGTCTGGTCTTCAATCTTCCTGTGCCAGATAAAATACACATCTGGCAAACAAAGAGTTAAGTAGGGTCCTACTGAAGCCAGGTGTCGCCGCTAAGAGGCCGGCAAGAGATGTTATGAGACCTATGCGGTTAATAGATCCATGGTTGCTATAAGTATTAGCACTTTCGGCTACTCTTAGCTGCTCTTGCTGGATTTGATATGTACTTTTTGGTTTAAATTAAAAAAAAAAAAAAAAAACTAAACCAATGCAACGTGATCTGATTAATTTGACTTCCCAAAATAATGTTTTAGTTGGCTATTTAGTTGGCGGTGAGGGCGACAGTCATTTTAACCTGTGTTTTAGTCAGAGAGTGAGAGACGCGATGAGAGGAGATGGGAAGGGGGGGGGGTGGTTGAGCGTGAAAGAAGAGCAAGATAAATAGACATAGATATTATAGATGGAGGGGATTGATGAAGAACAAAGGGAAAAGGAAGAGCGGAGAGAGAGAGAGAGAGAGAGAGAGTAAGATAGGAGACAGTGGGAAAGAAACTGAGAAAGAAAAGGAGAAGGGGGAAGAAAAAGATAAAAAGAGAAAGGGGCTAAAGCAGAGAGAGATGAAGAAGAAGAAAGAGAGAACTAGAACTAGAAAGAAAGATAGAGAGAGAGAGAGAGATAGAGAGAGAGAGAGGGGGGGGGGGGGAGGTGGGTCACTTTTTAGGACTTCGTCACGCTTACCAGACAAGTACTTTATATATCACTGTTCAAATATTGACCAAAGTCATCAACAATAAGTGGTAGATTAATACTGACAGCATTGTCAATTCCAAATAATTCGATGAGAGAGGGTGTCTACAAAACGCTGAATTTCATAAACATATTCATAAAGTGTTGTAACTCAAGATAAGCAAAGTCTCAAATTTCGTTTCCTTTTTTTTCAATGTTTTTGAGAGCTCGAACTTTGTTTCCCATTTTTTCCGATTTTGTCCCGATAGAGAGGCACTGAGATTGTATTCAAACTTTCTTTTGAACAAAAAAAAAGATGGTAAAATTAATGAATGAAAATCTCAGTGCCTCTCTATCGGGACAAGTCTCCAAATCCTACGCTTTTTGAGGAAAATGTTGTAAGCCCTCGCTTTGAATATTGGGTGCTCATTAATCAAGCACTGTTGTTCCTGTTTTCACAACCCCTGTTGACATTTCCGCCCCCTCTCCTTTCTCTAGATCTGCCTCCATTCTATTTCATTTCCCTCTCATCCCTTTCTTATCTGTAACACACACACACACAGACACCCCTACACACACACACACTCAGTACCCATTTTCCTGCTCTACCCCTTTCACACTCTCCCCTTTCTTCCCAATCGCGCTCGCATCCCCTCTCTCCATTCTCCCCCTCCGTCATTTGTTCTCTTTTTTTTTTTCTCTTCCTCTCCTTTCTCTGTCCAACACCCCTCTCCATGTCCTACAATTACCTCACGTTGCTTCTTCTTGATTGGCATACACAAATAGTGCGCACAATAATATATATTAAACACACGATCATATCTTACAACAATGAAACACTCGGGCACAACAATACTTCCTCATCCTCCAAGGTTTTTAATTTCTTTACTCTTTAAGATGGCCAAGAAGCTCCATAAGTACATACTTCTTACGCGAAATTTCACATTCACGTTCCCTTTTTCAGCATTGGTATTCATAAAAATAAAATTCCACACGAGGTACAATTACAACTCTCATAATAGCACTATGCTAGGCATGATAAAAAGTGTCATGTTTAAATCAAATTCGAATGCCACTCCATCCCTGATGAACCATCATCCACCCAGCACAATACCCACCCGATGGATGCTTCCGATACATCCATCATTTAATAGCAACAAAATGATAATAATTAGCTTTGGTCCCACAATCATACCCATGCATTCAGCATCTAGAACCAAAGACATTCTCACTTTCAGTCTCAAAGATATTCATAATCAGATAACACAATCCTGCGAATTAGCTGAATCCTGATCCATTGATTCAGTACATGTAAAGCTCTTCCGTATCATTAACAGATGTTCCAATTTTCGTTCTACAAGTCAAGTAATGTAATACTCAATGCACCTGCACTGAGACCCCATATATCTTCAAATAAACTACATATCCTTGTAATAACTCAACATAAATCTAACATTACAGGTATGCGCATGTTCTATGATGAAGTAAAACCAATTTTGTTTCCTAAAAAACAAACATAATTCCACAAAACAGACTATATTCATAATAGTGCATATAGCGAGAAAGTATCTGTGAAGCATGGAGTTAAAAATGAAGACACAATGAAAGTTGAATATGCCCTTACTTCATCAATTCTACATATTACAGCTTTCAGGAATGAATAAAATAGACTGCAATATTGCAGAAAATATATGTCAATCGACAGTATAGAGACATAATAAGAATTGCCCATAACAAAAAAAAAATAGCACCATCATAGCTAATTCTACAAGACAGTCGGAGCTTTAAACACATACGAAAATGTGTTAAGGGTGCATAAAATAACAAAATAAATAATAATTTGCCCCTGTACTATGCCACGTATATGTGGTCTGCATCTTTGGCTACTTGGGAGTGTCAACATTGATTAATACCAACGCTGAAATGAGAATATCAATAGACGGAAGAAATAAAGAAATCATCAAAACAAGCTTGTGTGGTGATACAGTAATACTATGGGTACAACAGGAGAAATGGAGTCAGAACGAGCAGAATAGATATAATGGTAGAGATAGAAACGGACACATCCATAGACCTAACTTACCACATAAGCGTAGAAGATAGTTCAACAGAATAGGTAGTATCTGCTCATAAACGAGCAAGAACAAAACAAGTGTAATGAAAGTTAAGAAAAATTTGAAATTCTACATCTGATTAATTTCACCTGTAGTACAGTGAAATGAGCCTTGACAAGAAAATCATTTGACATAATATGACGCTAAGAACGGGCGTTAAAACACAGAACAGGAAAATTAAATTAAATTAAATAAAACATAAATTACATCACATTTTCAGAAATTACACCACATCAGAGAACAACAATCATTCACCATTCAACGAATACATCTAAATGACAAAAATATTGCTTAGTTTTTAAGATACCTCCTTAAATATTTTACAAGTTGCCTCATATTACATTACACAATATTTCCATTGGTCTTGATCTTGCACACCTCAATGTAAAAGCATTCATTTCCCATTACAAACAGGAAACTAACATGCACATCAATGAATTACTTTCAATTATAAAACAAAATATATTACTTTGAAAATGTATGCCATTCCCCCCCCCCCCCCCCCCCCCGGGGGATTAGTCTGAATTAGTAGCCTATTGCACTGGCTAAGGCTTGCAAGCAACCAGGTACACACACATTCATTTTTTAAATGGTTGACTCCTTCACATTCAAATGTACTTACAGATGGAGATAGAGGGGGCTAGAGAGGAAGAGTGATACAGAGAATTTGGGAATAAAGGGAGAGAGAGAGAGAGAGAGAGTGTGTGTGTGTGTGTGTGTGTGTGTGTGTGTGTGTGTGTGTGTGTGTGTGTGTGTGTGTGTGTGAGAGGAGGCAAACAAAAAGTGTGTTTTCGACATAATTCTTTCTCCTCTTTCACCTATTTTACATCACAGCAAAGGAGAATGTCATTTCTCAAGAAATGACAAAGGTTTTTCCTTTTCATTCTATTCTTTCCATACCCAGCTCGGCAGACAAAATGGCAAAACTGTTCAATCTGTTTTAGCTCGCTGATATAAACACAGACATTTTTTTAACTTGGCAGTGCAATATCGTGTAATACCTCCAACAAAAATATCAGAAAGTTTCTAGCTCCAAAAGAACCTTCACACTGCCAAAAAACTTTGCAAAAATTTGTCGAGTTTGTTGCATCACTTGTTTGCTTTCACTCCTTAGGTAGAACTCTATCAGACTTGGAAACCTCCTTAAATTCTAAGAAATATATTTATACAAGGGAGTGTTGTGGCTCTCACACTTGAAGGATATGATCTTCAGGTAACAAAATGATGGATGTAAATGACACTTGATGACACATAATCAAATACATGTGAAGTATATACAGTATGCACAGTATACTGCATTTTCATTCTCAGGTAATATACTGTAGAAGTCAATGTGTGAAGAAAATGAGCTCCACAACGAAAATGCACACGCAAGAAAGAAGCAATCATATTTCAATAAATGTTGGACTACTTCATTCACAGCTAGATCACACATTGGATGATATGCACAATTGTGATATGTAGAGAAACTACCTTTCTTTTCCATCCTGATTTAGTGAAGGACAATGTATGTTAACATATACACATCTGTAAGAATTGTACAAAATAAATGTTATGTAATTGATGCGACTGACCTGCAAGGAATCTTAACAGATCTTGCCCAACCCTTAAAAATTACAAGTCGTTACTAACATGTATACTTCAAGACATGATAAATTATGCACCTCCAACATAGCTCAACTTTCTTATATAATACCCTCAGTGATGTGGCCTAACTTAGAATATGGAGCAGTATACATGTATATGAAGAATATCACTGCGATATAATTATTTAGGAGAAAAAACAAAATGTTTTTTTTTATTAATGATTGAGAATGAGTGAAAACATGATTGTATTTTAAGAGTTGTCAATTGAAAAATGAAATCATAATCCCCCCATTACCTGATCATGTATGCTAAACTTTGCACTGATCCTAACACACATCAAAGCCCTGGTTTATCCTATTCATTTCCCACCACTAGAGGGGGTACTTCTATGGTAATCTGTAATAATCTGCTGCCAGATCACACAGTTGTGTTGCATATAGCATAGAACAACATTCACTCTTTGCATGTAATACACATAAATCCCATCGAGCTCAACTTTTTTTGCACGGAGAAGGGCTAATGATAAATCCAACTTTTAAACAGCCATAAATTTGTATTTCACTATTTTATGAATGGTAATGATTATATGCTAGTGCTCCCCTTTGCGTATTCATGTCACATCACCTCTGTATAACTACAGGTAATCATATATACAAACTTATCTGCATATACAATCAAACCTGTCCATAAAGGCCACACCAAAGCAGACAGATAAGTGGTCTTTATAGACGGATGCAATTTCATGCAAATTCTCCTGGTGAGATTCAAGTGAAGTGGCCTTTATAGACAGTTTTGACTGTACCTAACATGTCCAAATACTGCAGTTGCAACAAACATGGTAATAATCTTTTATCAATTAGCAAGGTGCACCAATATATTCCTGTCACACATAATTAGAATATCAGAGATAAGCAACCTTCTACAGACACAAACACAAATGTGTACTATTAACTGGTAGATCGGTCTATACTGAAATTGCCCTTCTGTTTTATTCTGTAAGATTGCTACGTTCAAGGTTTCAGCAAAATGATTCCATACGGCATTCACTTCAAAGAGATGACCATTACTTCTCATGGCAATGTACCTCATAAACCATATTCTTTATAATGTTGTCACTATATATACATATGTTATCGCTTGTAACCACTCCTCTATAATATCTGTATGTAATACTGGTGCTAAAACACAACTCTGGTAACAAAGAATAAAGAGTCTTCTCATTCTGCCTCTTTCACTGATATACACATTGATTAAATATCATCTGAAGATCTATATATGTACTTTTTTTCCCAGGTTACAGAACTTCTAATGAAAAGCAGTCGGGAGGGGGTTGTTGTGTTTTTGGTGAAACATGATTTCTGCGCACATTTACACTGTCGGTATATTTCATTTTCCACACTTAGCCTACCAATATTTCCACCTACTTACGACAACCTACACGATTATCTGCACATCTCTATGTCTTCTGATCATACCGTCTCTTCTACTACTATCATGTGACACACTCTTACAGTCAGGTAATGTACAATGGACACAACACACTCACGACCTGGTAGAAAGTTGCATAATATCAGATGAACAAAATATATATCTTTACAAAGATTCTTTTTTTGGAAGTGCTCTCATGTAGATTATTTTTAGGTTATCAATCATTCTAGTAAGACATTACAGTACTCAAATCACTGTCCTATATAATCTATAATCACTAGTAATATGATAATAACCCCCCATTAACCCTAACATTACCAGGTCTTGAAAACCCTGTTGGCTTTCTACACATTTTCATGTCAATGGTAATGAGAGAGTTAAGAGATGAATCAACTGAAACAGCAACATACACACACACCGCTCTACACACGTCTCCGCAGTACACAAAACTCACAAACCAACAAACAGAAGAAAATAATTAAATACAATCACAATTATTTGAGTCACTCCCAACAAGCACACAAGATCTGTAAATTGGCAACACTTCTGTAATACTACAACTCATTGAGCTGGGTCTGGCTAAAGTCTTTTCTTTAAAAACAAAAACAACAATCATACAAATGGGTATTTCTCAATAAACATCTTCTATGCTACAAGTAATCTTACCTGGGAATATTTATATTTCTCCAAGATTCTGCACAAATATTTTTCTTGATGCAGGCCATAAGGGAAATATGAACAAGAGGCGGGGCGGGTACGCCATCTCCAGGGATACTTACAAGCATACATGCACACACACATCAAAAAGCTTTTCATTTCATACATTAAAATAGCATAAAAATAGAGCTAAAAGTACATGTTATAAAGCATCAACATGCATGGTGGAATCTCATAAATATCTTGGGTAAACTGTCCGAGTCATATTCACATGTTTAATACAAGTTATCCTCACAACATTGTAGATTTAAGAGACATTTTTTTTCCCATCTAGATCTACAACTAAAGTACACAACTTCCAATGGAGTCAGTACAGACTGCATCATATAAATGAAGAGGGAACCACAAACACATAATGTCTACACACATCCCTGCCTTGGTTTTTATATATAGATATATATTGTCTCTCTGTCTTATCCCCTGTTCTGCTTCAACGCTTACATCTAGAATTCATCTTTGCATCACCTAGCTGCACTTTGTATTTACAAGCGACTGGAATGGAGGGAGTCAAAATAAGTCAACAAAAATGGGTAGTTCTTCATTTCGAAAGACGCGCCATTTTCATCAAAATCACACATGAGCTATTCAAGCTTCACTCAAATAGATACCGTAATCATCATAGTCACATAATATTGATAGTAAAGATTGGGACCTTGTGCACTGCAAAAGGACGCAAGACAATTCTCGGTAGAGTTCTATGGTCGTATGTAACACACTATTGTGACAACACATGAGGAGGATTGCCAAACACTTGGGAGCATCACATTATGAGGGAAAAGAGTACTAGATATATCTGTCAATCACTGCAATACTTTACATGAATGCCTGCAATCCTCACTCCAAATGAAAGAGTTTGCAGTGCACAAGGTCATCAAACGACTGCACAGTAGAACACATTTCAATTATTGTAATAATAACAAGATCTCAATCATATTCATACCACAAGCGACATTTCATGATCGTCTTTCCACTCGCCTCTAAAAATACATGCTCAATACACGCAAATTGTGAATTAAAATCCTCCATAATAATCAATATGCCACATACAATAAATTCCTCCAATTCCTGCATCAAAATAAGCCAATGTCTGTAGAAGTACGGCTTCATTATGCATATCTTTGATGCCTTTACTCTGTCATGCTGAAATACCTTTCTCATCATCACACCATAATCTTGAGGGGAAAGTATCAACTGTAGCCCCCTATCTTTGAACGATAATTGTCCCTTTCTACTCTATTCCTCCAACTCCGCTTCATGTATTCTCGCATTACATGCATCCTTCAATCTCTTTCATGCCTAGCTTCATCTACATCAAAGCGCCATCGTTTTGAAAAAGGACAAACATGATTTGGTAGTCCTTACCTTTACGTGATTTCCCACCGACACTGCAACATACATGTATTCATTCATTACATGCAGCTACAGTTTCAATTCCACACATACATGGACGTGCATAAATAACAGCCACATCAAAACCAATACACTTCCAACATCTTCACACAAAGGTTCATTGCATACAAATGGTAAGCAAGAACTCGGCCTCACTGGGAGCTGTCCTAGTGGATTTTTACCTCCTAAGATGAACCCATGAAGGGAGTAAGTCTATTTTAGCATTAAGACGAGAGCTAGAAGAGAATTGCGACACTCTGTTTGACCATTCAAAGTTATGAGCTCTTGACATAATGATGTTAAAATATTTCACTCCTTTCACGAACTTAACCCTTAACAGACCACTGGTGGATTTGTCACCATTGACACAAACAACTCCAACAGAGCAGAATATTATGTGGTTTACAAAGGGTTAAGTGATAACTACTCATACCGACTCTGCATGATTGTATTGCTATGTTACTCAGAAATACTTAACCCATTGAGTCCTACGTTTTCATAGGAAGAACACAGGAATCCATTGGCAATGGTATACCACGCATTAAATCTGCTTCTATCAATTGAGGTTATATGGCAATACACAAACTTGAAATATGTCTAAAGAGCAACAGTAAATAATGGTATCGAATATACGCATCACTTGCAATGTTCAAATTCTAATTTACATTCTCATATTCAGGATTGCATTTTGAACTATTGCCAATTCTCCCTCTGTTGGTAAAAGGCACCTTGCGGTAAGTGATAACTTGGGAGAAACAGGTGGATACTAGCTGTAAAGTCAATAGCATTGTGAAGCCTTTGTATTGAATAATAGAGAGGTTTGCCTGACATATGGTCAGCTCTCGTATGCTATGATGACAGTGAGATCCACCTGCATCTCCTAAGAAAAGAATGTTTTAAGATACCGCAAGGTGCCTTACATAGCTTCTATCTGCTTGAACGGTAGCCAATCTGTTTCAAAGCGGTCGTTACTAAAAAATAATACTTTTCCAAAAATAAAAACAAAAATCCAACAAGCTGTCAATCATGACGCACTGCTTGTAGCGGTTCACATCACGGCCGGACGGACTTGATCGTCCAATTTTTTTGAGAGTTATGCACGGTTCACGATCATTAAACAGAGGTTTCGTGATCCTTTTCGGCCTTTTCATCAGGAGGCGGAGAGGGTGTGCGGCGGAACTGCTGAGGTATCTCGATGCGGACTTCTTGGATGCTGTTTCTGTGGGGCTCGTCGATGTAGGATTCCCGGGGACTGCCGGGTATCGTGGGCAGGTCCAGACCCAGGCTTGCTTTCCTACAGGGGAGCAGACGGAAGAGAGAGAAAGAGAGAGAGAGAGAGAGAGAAAGAGAGAAAGAGAGAGAGAGAGAGAGAGAGAGAGAGAGAGAGAGAGAGAGAGAGAGAAGAGAGAGAGAGAGAGAGAGAAGGAATTAGTGAATTGGTACAGGTAATAGAGTATCGACGTGTGACATCATATGTATTGTCAAGACAACTGGTTCTAAACTTTGTGAGCACAGCAAGCAGCGCTGATCACAGCCAGAATTCTTATAGAGTGTTCGACACTCGCCCACAGCATACACTAGCTAGACAATGTCAGACCAGTAAAGCTCTCTCTTTTGGGAGGTTGTTTAGAACCAGAAACCTGCATGACAATGGATATGACAACAACACTTTGATACTCTATAGAAAATAGCCCAGGGAGCGATTATACCAGCATTAGCTTTGATATCTTCACCCGTTTCGGTCGGTGTCAGGACAGCCAAGTACAGCGATGACATTTGATGATTTTTTTTTTTTAACAGATAAGCGAGTGGCAGCCACAGCTAAGCATTGATGATAACCATACTTTGACACATTCTTTCTGTAAATTAATTGAGACAGTCGATATACATCTCCAGCCCCTCCATGCACATTCTTTGGTGAGGTAGTCCTTGATGTGGCGTTTCTTCTACTTTTGAGAGTAAGCCATATTTTTAATTTTAAAGCATGGAATGATGGACTTTAAAGCTCTCTTTACTAAACATGCAAATAAAAGAAATAAAAGAAATAAGCTTGCGAGGCAAATGTTCAAGCATGAATGTCATGCCAAGCCAAGCAATAGCCTGGCGGATGATGTCAGCGCCTGTCAAGCAATCGATGCAGGGTAAAATCTCCGCCTGTTTTTCTTTTTCTCTGCTAGTTTTCTAACAAATTGTTCAATCAATCTTACTACTACAAAGAGTACCAGTAAAACAAAGGTTATGGTGTCATGAAGCTGAAATCTTGATCCATGTAATGCATAAAAACTATTTAAGAAAATTATTTTGTCTTAGGGGCTCTTTTTGACAATATGGGGGGCTTCACTGCCCTGAGTTCTGTACTGAGGCCGCATATGTGGGAGGGGGGCACTGACGGCCCTTATCCCTCTCATGATTAGGGGCACTTTCCCCTATGAACCAAAGCACATATCGATATGTGTTGCAGCCCAACGATAGCTCTTCCCACAAGAAGTGGTGCTTTTTCAAGCATGAAACAAAGTGTTAAAAGCATTATAAAAGTCTTATAAATTAAATATGAACATTCGTAAAGAAAATATTTCAATTTGCAAGAACATGAGCGTTAATGATTTTAAAGAGAAATCTGATCTAAAGAAGTTTCTCTCAATAAAAACAAACAAATCTAAGGAGAAGAGAAAAAAGTGAATCAGAGAATGAATGAACAATTGTTAGTTAGGGGGTGACAAACTGGAAACTCGGTCTGACATCAGAGACTCATTTTCCTGCTCTTATTTTAAATGTTTTTATCTTCAAAATTGCCAATTTTTCTGATGACTTAAGTTGTGTCTTAGCCAACCCCTTTTCTCAAAGACAAGGACATATATTCATATTAGTATGTGGTATATTAATAAATGTATGTGTTTTTGTGAGGCAGCTTTTTCTTTATGCTATAAGAGAGTGCAGGGTCAGCAATAAGCATTCATGTGTTCCTCCTCACTTTGATATGCTCAATATAAGAGATGCCTTATATAAGAGCTTTGGAGCTTTGATATGCTCAGTATAAGAATTTTAACATGCTCAGTTCAAGAGCTTTGAGACAAGAGAAAAAAATTGGAGAATGTTTTAATGATTGGACGGTCACCATTTGGGGGGTGTTAAATTGGCAACTCGGGCATGAGCCTGAATTTCCTGCCATTAATTTGGATATTTTTAGATTACAAATTGCCAATTTTTTAATGATTTAGGTTGTCTACGCCGCCCCTTTTCTGAAAGAGTAAACAATTTAATATTAGTCAGAAATGAATGAAAATTTGTGAAGCAGTTTTATTATTCAGCGCAAAATGAAGAAATGAATTAATAAAGGTAATGCTTTACATAAAGAGAGTATAAAGTCAGCTATGGGCATTCATGGGTAATCGAGACATATGCTCCTCTACACTTTGACATGATCTGTATAAGAGAAGCGATTTGATATGTTCTGTATAAGAGATTCAATATGTTCTGTATAAGAGATTTAATATGCTCAGTATAAGAGCTTTGACATGCTGAGTATAAGAAAAGTTGATATGCTCAATGTAAGATAGTTGATATGCTCAGTATCACAGCTTTGATATTCTCAGTATAAGAGCATTGACATGCTGAGGTTGAGTATAACAAAGTTGATATGCTCAGTATAAGAGTTTTACTGTGCTCCATATAAGAGCTTTGATATAATCAGTATAACAGCATTGACATGCTCAGTATAAGAAAGTTGATATGGTCAGTATAAGATAGTTGATATGCTCCGAATAAGAAATTTGATATGCTCAGTATCAGAGCTTTAATATACTCAGTATAAGAGCTTTGACATGCTCAGTAGAAGATAGTTGATATGCTCAGTATGAAATATTTTATATCCCCAATATATGAGAATTGACATACTCATTATTGGAAGCCATGCCCAGAGTGTGCATGCATCTTCACAAACCCATAAACGCTGACTTTATATTCTCTTTCTGCATGTGCATTTGAAGCATGAGATGATTGCAGAAATGAAGCAATGAAGTCTGGATCGCTGATGGATTCTTTGCACATGTGTTGCCTCATTCATACACAACACACAGAACAACTTTTCTCTTCCAACCCTCTCTAATCTCTCTTATTCAAACCCTCTTCTCCTCCTCACCACACTTCAAACCTGCATCTTAAGGCCACCGCAGACACGATCCGATCAGACGTATAACTCTGCGACTGGCTGTTTCGCAGGACCCAGAGGATGTTTCACTAAGCTGTTCTTAAGCTAAGAACGTTTTTAAGCATGACTGGTGACCTTTTCTTGTGCTAAATCCGATTATCAATGATTTTGATTCCCATCAGCTAAAGTTCAAATCTGATTTTTATCAATTAAGATTCGTGTTGTCAGCAATTGTCTGAATAGAAAGTTTATGATTTGTCAAATTTAATTGGTGTTGTTGGATTTTAACTCCCACAAGTTACAACAGGAACAAAAAAAATATCATTTAGCACAAGAAAGGGTCACCAGTCGTTATTCTAAGCTTAAGAACAGCTTGGTGAAACACTCACCCGGTCACAGGATTTGTACAAGTAGGCGACGCTACTTTTCCAGTCATGGATGCTTACTACTGCACAATTGTGGCAAAATCATGTGATTCTGCGGTGGCCTTAACGAGTCATTCACACACAACACATGGCAGGTCCCACATATCAGACACTTTCCATACATCAGGCATATGAACCGTGCTGCTCTGTTGCAATCTCAAGAAGGCCTCCAGTCAGTGTTAAGTGTGATGGTAGAGAACTAAAGGTTAGCTGGAACTTACCCCGTTGGATCATACTCAGGCGACCACTGAACATGTGAACTGAAGCAATAAGATATGTGTACTACATTAGCATGGTTTATCTATCATCTATCTATCCATCTAATAAAATATCTATCATCTATTTATTGCCTATTATCTGTTTATTGCATATTATCTATTTATTGCATATCATCTGTTTATTGCATATTGTCAATTTATTGCCAATCATCTATCTATTGACTATTATCTATTCATTGCCTAATATCTATTTACCAGGTACTAATTTAGCTTTCAGCTTTCATCTTTTAATTCATCTATTGATCTTTTCATTTATTTATACATCTATATATTTATTAATCTATGTATTAATTCACCTCTTTATTAATTTATCTAATAAAGATGTATTCCTCTATCTATCTTTATTCATCTATCTTTCTTATCATATATTTAGTTGCTTCATTCTAAATATGCAGCAAAATTCTGTTTTCCCTTTGTTTTGCACATGAAATGAGTTTGAATGATGTTAATGCAGTAATGTGTGAACACTCATCTTCACACTGACACTATTCAAAACACATTGCATCATCACAAGAAATGGAGCCTTCAGTGTTGAAAACGATGCATTTTGCAACATTTCACTTGTGATTTTTCTCTATAATCGGGAATACTGCACATCCCCTGATTGCATAATCGTAGCAAAGTGCACTGATGTGAAGAAGTAAAGTCATCTTTTTAATGATATTCCAGTCACTTTCAATGATGAAGGAACGAGCAATGTATTATCCCTCAAACTTAATTTGCAGAACTTTTTGCTTGATGGGCTCATCTATAGCCATTTTCTACTTTTGTTTTAAATTGTGCCATTCAGCCACACATGAACCACACAGTGTATTGATTTTAGTCCATGGATTAATAGTGTACATCAAGATAGAATGACACACATTGGATGGAACCCCGTCTCTACCTCCCTCTCTCCTTCCTCCCTCTTTTTTTTTTTTTCTCTCTCTCTCTCTCTCTCTCTCTCTCTCTCTCTCTATCTCTTGATTTCAGACCATGGATATTACTCCTCAAACTTGACTTGCACAACTTTCTTTGAGGGGTTTATATTCATCTATAGCCATTCATCTACTTTGCTTTAAATTGTGCAATTTAGCCACACATGAATCAGTGTATTGATTTTAGTCCATGAATTAACACATCAAGATAGAAAATGACACACATTGGATCAAATGTACAGAAAACAAACCCTCGAACCCAATCTCTCTCTCTCTCACTCTCTCTTTCTGTCTTTCCTCTCATTCTGTCTGTCTCCCTCTCTGTCACCCTCCCTCCCTCCCTCCCTCCCTCCCTCCCTCCCTCTCTCCCTCCCTCCCTCTCTCTCTCTCCTTTTCCCCCAACCCCCACTCCCCCTCCACCCCCAATAACTCTCTCCCTCCCTCCCTCTCGCTCTCTCTCTCTCTCTTTCTCTCTCCCTCCACCCCACTCCCCTCCATCCCCATCCATCTCTCTCTCCCTCCCTCTCTCTCTCTCTCTCTCTCTCTCTCTCTCTCTCTCTCTCTCCCTCCCTCCCTCCCTCCCTCCCTCCCTCCCTCCCTCCCTCCCTCCCTCCCTCCCTCCCTCCCTCCCTCCCTCCCTCTCCCTCCCTCCCTCCCTCCCTCTCCCTCCCTCTCCCTCCCTCCCTCCCTCCCTCCCTCCCTCCCTCCCTCCCTCCTCCCTCCCTCCCTCCCTCCCTCCCTCCCTCTCTCCCTCCCTCCCCTCCGCTATACAGCCATCAACTCACTCTTTGGCCTGGTTCTTGCGGTGGACCACCTGCCCCCCTTCTGCGTTCTTGGCCAGGGCCTTCCAGACGCCAGTCTTGGCCATGTCTTCAGGGATGTTGATGGTGGCCAGCTCGGGATGGAACTCCACCTTGTCCACTGGGATGCTCAGCATGTTGCCATCAGACAGCGGCACCTGTACTCTCCCAGGGATGTTCTTGATCTGAAGGACAATATATCGAACCATAAACAGATTAACTGGGCCCAGGTGTGTGCATTGGGCAGGGGAACCATGCTTTTGGTGATATTCTTCATCTGAAATACAAAATATCATACAATTAATATATGTTAGCCCAATCCTTAAGGTACCCGTTTGTGCCCATTGGACAGGGGGCACCTGGACACTCCCTGGAATTTCTTGATCTAAAAAACAAAAACATAAAACTATAAATAGACAAATTGGGCAGCCAGGAGCACCACATTCTCCAAGGGATGTTTTTCATCTAGAAGACAAAACATCAAAACAAATTAACACAAGATAAATAAATACCAGCCTATTGCTCAATAGGACCTAGGGACCCTGTCTTTTAAAGATTTGCAATTGATTGCAACTTGACTTGTGATTGCAACTTGTGAGTGATATAAATCGTAAGTCTGTATATGAGAGATACAAGATTGGACATGCAATCAGGCTATTGATTCAGAACAATTGTAACTCTTTATAACACAGGGTCCAGGTGTGCCCATCAGACGATGCTACCACGTTGAAATGACTCTTCCAGAGCACCTGAAATCAAACCAGAATGGGACCCGAGGTCACAGCATTTCAATGTTGTCATGGTGATTGGTCTTGCCTCGCACAGAGTGTGTACACAACAGTACTGAGCTGTTTCTCATTACGGATCCCTTTAGTAACAAAGTCTGTTTAACAATGGCTTCTATACTCCACATTATATTCAATTCTCCAGACCGCATGAAAGGAAAAGTCATCCCATGATGCACCAAGAAGTGAAGTACAGACTTTGTTTGAAGTCTGTGCGCTTCTGGTCTCACACATCAGTGCACTAGACCAAAAGCACACATGACAGCAAACAAAATATGTGGGTGCACAGTGCTTCATGGGAGGATTTTTTTCTCTTACAGTATGTGGTACGGAGAATGAAGTCTTTCAATCTGAATTATTTCTTTAATCAATTTCTCTCTTTATGTTCTTCACAGTGAAATATAATGATGCCATGACAATGTACATGCTATGAAAAAAAAGGCTCATGCAAGCACATGCAATTTCTGATGTTATTGAGGCAGCATGCCAAGGAATATTTAAACGCCACGAGGGCTGTCAAATGGAGTTAGGTGTGCTTTTCAGTTTCACTTGCCAGGTATTTCACCCATTCTTTACTGAGCTCTCAGAGATGTGGGCTGGCTTTTCTCCACTTAGCAAACAGCGTATTTACTAAATAATTGTGAATGATCCATATGTGAGCAGCTCTGCAGCTGAGCACATACATTCACATTAGTAGTAGCATATTAGTAGTAGCATATTAGTACTAGCCTCTATGGCAAACAAAACTGGCCTATTGTTTTTCACTTTCATTTCATGCAATGCAAACTAATTCATTCGTCCCACATCTGTTCAGACGCAACTTGTGCGTCTTTCATATAGTTTTAAAGATCATAATGCATGTATAAATTCTCTGCATGCCCAATTCTTTCTATCAAGCTTGAGCAACATTCCCAGTCAGTACCGACACGTCTCCATCATGATCATTTTCAGTTGTTTGGGGCGAAGCGTGGGGCGAAGATAAATTCCCCTCCTCCTCTTTCTCTTTATCATTCTCTTTTTCTCTAGTCGCTGAACCATTTGAAGCCTGTGCGCAAATACAAGTGAAGAGTGAAATTTACATGTATTAATCCACACTTTGATCAATGATTTTATGTTCATGCCTTGCTAGGGTCATTCCATTGTGCACGGAGGGGTGAAATATCATGCAAAGCGGGATGGAAAAAGAAGGAAAAACAGTTAATTTCACTCTACATGCATGATCTATCTTGCATAGCATTTAGCATTAAGAATGAAAATGTTAAATAAGATGTTATTCATTTAGACTTGTTTATGTCTAATGTTAGGATTTATTGTAAAAAATTACCACTTTGTTGCTTTTCTTGCCGCTTTTTCCCTAATATATTTTTGTTACATTCTCATTCTATTATCGACACTCACTTTATTTTTTAAAATATAAAAAGAGGGAATTTTTAAAGAAGCAAAGCATTTAGAGAGGTATTTTAAAAGGGAATTTCAAAATGCATTCAAATTCATGCATCTTCTGTGGGCTTGCATATTAGTGCTACTCTAAGAGTGGTTTTAGAAGAGCGAGGGAAGGGTTCTGGAAAATCAAATAAGTTATGAAAGAAACAATGTGTGGGACCCTATATCTCACACAATTTGTAGGTTTCCTTATTGCTTTGCATGAAGGAATACTATGCATCTTTTGAAAGTTAGAATGTCGTTCTTCAAAATATGGATATCTTAACAAGTTTTTTTAAAAGCAAAACTTTGAGTCCCAAAATAGGAAGTGCATCAACACCATGTGTGCATTTTACTTTCTGTTGACCACATTTTAGTTTGTTTGAGAGGATTCAAAATGCGGAAGGATCAAGGGACATGCTATTGCGTTAAGTTTCTCATTCCATATCACGCAACAGAGAGCAGATTTCAATTTTTCAACTAGAACTCATCGACCACCTAGGTCTTCTTAGAGCAAAACGGATCACTTGTCACAGCAAGTTAAAAGAACCTTGCAAGTGCATTGTCAATTTAAGGAGTTGGTTAAAATTTCCCCTTCATTTTATTGTAAATAATCATAACGAGGTGTTACATGGAGAAATGAAAATATCAATTTAAAAAAAATACTTGAGCAGAAATGTATGCTTTTTGATTTGATGGAACTTTTATGATTTGGAAAACTTGAAATAAAAAAGTATAGCACCAAACAATATATTTGTTGAACTTGGCCTCCAAGTGGCTTTAAAAAACTTGTTTTTTTTCATCTTTAACCAAATAACTATACAATTCAAATTGTCTGTACTAGTATTCATGTACAAAGTAACAGAATTAGCAGACTTTTGTAAGTAAAGGTAAATAATCAGAATATCAAAATAAAAATAAATCAAAACACAATTTCTCTCAACGTTTCCATGATTGCCAAGGCACAATCAACGTCATCTTGCTCAAGCTCAGACACATTATTTAAAGCATCCTAAAAACACTTGGATATCAAACTTAAACTGCTCTCTGCTATATTCAAGATTGAAGTTTAAAAATACCGCTTTAGGTAGTTCGTGGTTTTCTTGGCACGCCATGGTAGCTGCACGCTGTAAAAGCTGTAATGTGTCCTGGCATTTACTTCCCTGTCATGGCAACAAAGTAGTCAAATCTTCACTTTATTGTCAAACCACACACAAGATCACAAGTTCATCCTATTGTCATCCTTAACCCAGCGGTCTGCGCAAATTGTTGCATTCATGACAGTTTGTCTGGACATGGATTTTGTTGAATTACACATTTTTTGTTGGAATGAAAGTTTCTTCTCCTCTCAACATAATTAAATAATTTAAATATAAATATCACCAAACAAAAATCAAATTTTAGATTTGCTATTTCTATGAAAATAGTCTTTCCACACAATCAGGAGACTTGCTTGTTTAGCTAAGCTTTTGCTATTAAACTGGGTCTGTTTTTTTCTCTTTTTTTTTTTTTCTTCTTCAACATAAGTAGTTATTTGTTAATGAATGAAACAAAAATAAAGGGGTATGCGACAGGTGTATATTAACGTTTGCCAATGCATAATTTGGCTGCAAACCAGATGGGTGAAGGATGCAATAGTAAACTATATTGAACTCTATCTCATGCTGTGCATGCAAAATGGTTGCAATACATGCATGAGATTTGATCTGTTTTGTTTTTCATCTTTCAACGTTCCTTTTTAAAAAAAGATAAAATCTAAATGTTTTTTCTTTATATTTCAATACTTCTGATATAAGTTTGAGGGATCAAGAATTCAAAGAGTACACTATGATTTCCTGCTGGGTAGCATTCAGAAGTTTCTTCAAGGCTTGTTGCATCTCAACAATGAGGGCATACTTCCACAAGTTGCAATAGAGCTACATTACAGTGATGCAGCTTCTATTGCCTGTTTCTTCATGGACCTCTTCATTCCCTCTCTCTCTCTCTCCTCTTCTTCTTCTTCTTCTTCTTCTTCTTCTTCTTCTTCTTCTTCTTCTTCTTCTTCTTCTTCTTCTTCTTCTTCTTCTTCTTCTTCTTCTTCTTCTTCTTCTTCTTCTTCTTCTTCTTCTTCTTCTTCTTCTTCTTCTTCTTCTTCTTCTTCTTCTTCTTCTTCTTCTTCTTCTTCTTCTTCTTCTTCTTCTTCTTCTTCTTCTTCTTCTTCTTCTTCTTCCTCTCTCTCTCTCTCTCTCTCTCTCTCTCTCTCTCTCTCTCTCTCCCCCCTCCCTATCTCTCTCTTCCTCCCTCCCCCTCCCCCCCCCTCTCTCTCTCTCTCTCTCTCTCTCACTCTCTCTCTCTCTCTCCCTTTCTCCCTCCCTCCCCCCTCTCTCTCTCGCTCTCCCTTTCTACCTCCCTCCCTCTCTCTCTCTCTCTCTCTCTCTCTCTCTTCTTCTTCTTCTTCTCTCTCCTTCTGTCTCTCTTTCTCTCTCTCTCTCTCTCTCTCTCTTTCTCTCTCTCTCTCTCTCTCTTCCTCTTCTCTCTCTCTCTCTCTCTCTCTCTCCCCCCTCCCTATCTCTCTCTTCCTCCCTCCCCCTCCCCCCCCCTCTCTCTCTCTCTCTCTCTCTCTCACTCTCTCTCTCTCTCTCCCTTTCTCCCTCCCTCCCCCCTCTCTCTCTCGCTCTCCCTTTCTACCTCCCTCCCTCTCTCTCTCTCTCTCTCTCTCTTCTTCTTCTTCTTCTCTCTCCTTCTGTCTCTCTTTCTCTCTCTCTCTCTCTCTCTCTCTTTCTCTCTCTCTCTCTCTCTCTCTCTTCTTCTTCTCTCTTTCTCTCTCTCTCTCCCTCACTCCCTCTGTATTTTTCACAAATGCACTACATGTATGTAATCGGGAGCAAACATTTTACTACATTCCATTGAGATGCCTTTCCAGAGGTATCAATTCAACAAAATAATAAAATAATCAAACATGTATTCCTGGTTCATCATTCCTTCCCATGCATAGGAAAAACAACCTTTCCTCTCTAAAGACTTGAGCAGTTTTTTTTCCTCATCATACCGTTGTTAGCACCTAATATCTGTACCGTCTTGCATGCATGCATCATGCACTGATGTTCACCTTGTTATACTTCCATCTTATACAGCGTTTTAATTTAGCCAAGAAAGGAAACTGTTACAGACAAAAACAAGAAAGATGATATGAGAATAAAAACTGCAAATAAAGGAACTGGAATGCACTACAGCCATTCAGTTTTCACATAAATAAGATGGGAAACCAAAAATAGCTTCAAATACATTTCTTGAAAACATTCCCGTTTTGCAGATTATTTTGAATAACCATTCATTCATTATGCTGTTATCATTATGCTATAGCCAACATTGGCAAGTCCATTATTTTCACTGCATTATATAGTAAGCAGAACAATAGCATAAATATTAATGCGATGTAGGAGTAACATATGAGCCAGCGCATTACAGCCAACACAAGAAATTCCAAAGTGCATATTTTCATGGCATGAGCACAATGTTGGGAGTATTGTTAACACAAGAAGGGAGACGCACATATATGCTAAGATGAAGAGCAAATGAACATAACACAAAACAATTTAATCAAGAGTTCTTAATTGAGAATAAGGAAAACACATCACATAAAGTAAACGACACCAGTAAATGACAATCATTTTGTCGATAAGCACTTTAAGTCACCATTTTTACAGCAACCACTATAGAAAGGAAAAAGATTATTTACAGTGCATCTTTTCAAATGTATAGATAAAATAAAATTTGTCCAACTGTTGGACCAAATCAAAACAAGGCTGTCGTTCATGTTTTCTTTGCAATCTTCAGAAAAAAATATGAACAATAAATGAAATGAGAATACAATGGATGAATATTTATAAATACATACATCAGTGTAGCATCCCCAATGCTAGAAATATAAGCCAAATTCCCAATTTCAATACAATATCAATAACAAGGAAACCAAACCCTACTTGATTGATTTGTATTATACCAATTCAATTAGAAAAGCAGAGCTCACAAATAATAAGTTTTGATTTTACTTGATGCCAATTCACTGCCTCAATCTTTCTGCATAGGGTCCTATCATCTTATGTTTTGGATATTATTCTCAGGGTAATATTTTTATATTGTTTTCATGATTTGAGCTGTTTTTTTTTTTTTTTTTTAATGTGGGGACTCTTCAAAGTATTCAAAGTGTTAACCCCCCTTTATATGCACAAGAAGCAGTTATGCCTTGCTGGTCACTTGCCAGAGCACAACCACATCTTATCCTCTATATCATAACACTAAAAACATCTCAAAGATGGAAAGTTTCCTGAGCTTCTACTAGATGGACCATGTGATTGATAATTCTTTCTTAACCTAAGTAAGAAGAAAGAGAAGCTTTCAGGGGGAAAACAAGCAAGAAACAAGCTACCACACATGTCTAGAATCTTCAACCACAGTGATTTCTGGTGCACAAAAAACTAGGGAATAATATCTTAGTGCTTGGGATCCTCGATACTGTAATCACACTAGAAATATCATGAAGAAGGAAAGTTCCTGCGATTAGAAATAGCTCAAAGATGAAAAGTTCCTGAGACTAGGATATTGTGAAGGAGGAAAATTCCTGAGACCTGAAATATCTAAAAGATGGAAAGTTCTTGAGGCTAGAAATATTGTGAAGAAGGAAAGTTCCTGCGATTAGAAATTCCTCACAGATGGAAAGTTCCTGAGACTAAGATATTGAACAGGAGGAAAGTTCCTGAGACATGAAATATCTCAAAGATGGAAAGTTCTTGAGGCTAGAAATATTGTGAAGAAAGAAAGTTCCCAAGATGAAAAATATCTTAAAGATGAAAAGTTTGTAAGACTAGAAATAGAAATCGTGAAGAAGTTCCTGACACTAGAAATATCTCAAAGATGGAAAATTGCTGAGGTCTCACCTGTTCGCAGACAGCCTCCTCCTCTTCCTCCTTCTTCTTGCGGTCATGCTTGGCCCTCTTGGCTATCTCTGGCATGACATCGTCCAGCATCATTAGCTCCTGCCTAGTGAACACCATGTCCATCAGCTTACGCACAAGCACCATACCCAGGACCTGCGAGTGTCAGGATCAAATATGCTTGTCATTTTCGTTTTCATCATTGTTTCAATTCTGTAGTTTGGGAAAATATACCAGACCCAGGACCTGCGTGGTGTCAGGATCAAAACTGGTTTCCATTTCTTTATATAATTTTTCAATTCCATTTCAAGTGTCGAAAAACATATCTTGCATTGCGACTTTAACAGTGACATTTTAGGATTTGAGCTTGGCTTATGACCAATGACTTATCAGACGTATTTGATATCCAATCAGTGATTTTTTCTGTCATACATAATCATTGTACATTGTACCAAGTTTGGTTAAATTTGTTGCAATACTTCAAGAGTTATCACATCAAACCTGACAATTCTGGATTTTATCTTGACCTGTGACCTTTGATTTATATGACCCCAAAATTTCTCAATTAATTGTCCTGACAAATTATATCAAGTTTGATGAAATACGGTCAATTATTTATCCAGTTATCACGTAAATAAGGATCCAGATAGAAGGACTAATTGGCCAATATTTCTCTTCAACAAAGTTGTATATTTACAGACGTTTTGAAGTTTAGAAAAAAGTCCTGTGCATACCATGATGGGAAAGACGAGAGCGGCTTGTGTTGATTTAATCACCCAGAGGACCACCAGACACATGAGTTGAATGAAGGTGAAGAGATAAACCCTCTTAATGCCAACATGTCGCAGGTAGATGTAGTCTGGCTGGTACTTGAGGGGCATGAAGAACAATGCTAGTCTGTCCACAAACTAGGGAGGAAAATAGGGCAAATGCAAATTGTTATCATGGAACTGTTTCATCATAAAACAGGTTAAATTGAAGATTCGTCTAGCAAGAACCAGACGTGTATTGTCTAGTTCAGAAAGGAATCTTTTCAACATCTTCTGCACCCTGGCTCCTAGAGACAAGTGCAACTAGGCTGTCCTGTTTTCTTTCTAAATTCTAATGTCAGACATTCTCTTGCAAGAATTGTCTCTTAAGGCCTTTTAAGCTTATGTCATAGATATTGAAGAAGAAACACTTGTTGGTAAACCAGTTTGCTTACCTGAACTCCTTGCAGTGAGGCTATGCCCATGAAGAGGAACACGCCATACAGAACTGGCATGGGGATGTACTGTGGAGGAAAACAGGAAAAGGGTGACTTCACTTTTTAACATATTATCCTATTCACTACAGGAACTGGGTATACTTGGTTACCAAGTGTACTACTCAGAAACGGGAACCAGATTTTACCCCATACAAATGTCAGCTAGTCTAAGAGCTTGTTTAAGTACTTTCTCATTATATTTAAAAGCGGATGATCTGTGCAATCAGTCATTGAATTGTTAAGCTATCAGGATTTTTGTGTGTGCGTCAGGTATTTTTTTGCTTGATTTGTGGAGGAGGCTGTGAACCCACTCTCAATCATTCTTCTTTCTCTGCATACAGGGGGCGCAAATCATAATTGTCTAAATATAACAGGGTTTTGAGCTACAGGAAAGCAAAGAGGGGACATTCTTTCATGGTGCATTGATTTTGTATTGTCACATGGAATGCTCGTTGAGTAAGTGTATGTCCGCATTTTAGTCATGTTTGGTTCACTAGAAAACCTGACCAATGAACTGGCTTGTTAGGTGAATGAGGTCAGCGATAATAGGGTCAAGGGTCAAGGGTTAAGGGTCACTCACCATGAGGATCTTGGTCATCAGTGTGGCCAGACCAATCATCATGAAGACCATCACACCGGTCACCCTTTGCTCTCTGGTCAGAAAGAAAGTGGTCAGATAATAGGAATGGGTTAAACAATATACACATATCATAAATTATATATTTTTACTGTTTGTCTTCTTAATAGTCATGTTAATCAATCAACAAATCTACATTGATATGTAGGGAAAGCAAAAGAACACAAAACAAACATATTTTGCAGATTGTACAAAATTGGCAATGCAATATTTCTGAGTCTAGAAATTAAGATTAAGAGTTGTTTGTTGAACTTATTACAATTCTCCATATTTTGTATTTAATAATGATGTTGATGTCTCGGTGACAATTATTGGCTGCATATTGTTATTTTATGCGGTCCTCCTAAAAGCCACCAAGAGCAGTAAAGAGCAGTAAAAGGCAGCCAGGAGCAGCACAAGACACCAGGGGGGTATTCCGAAAATCCACAGAGATAAAAATTTTATCTCCCCAAAGATACAATGTCCTTACAATTTTATTATCTTTGGTATTCCAAGAATTATCTTAGGAAGATTTTAACCAATATTAATGAGCGCATGCCCTGCGCTCCTATCCCAGAGGCAGCCAGTAATAAACGTCCTTCCATGTTTTTTCCATACATTAACACCATCAAGCTGATGGTGTGATGTCATGAAACTGAAATGGACATTGTGCATCAATGTCTCTCATCCCGCCTCATTGCATTTGATATGCTCATGTGCAAACAGTTGAATGCGCAAATTATTTTTGCACGGAATGCTATGGGCCTAGGCGCATGCGTCTGGAGATAAAATTGCTTGGGAGCAGTTTTATCTTTTATCCTAACTTTTTTTCCTAAGTGCGTTTCAGAATACTGATTTACCTCATTTGCATAAAAATTTTGTATCTCTAATTCTCATTTTCATAAAAATTTTCTCTCTAGCTCATTTGAATAAAAAATTTATCCTTTTTCCTAATTTGGCTTTTCGGAAGACCAAAAGATAAAATTTTTCCCAAGTCCTTGAGATACAATAAAATTTTTCCTAAATTCGTTTTCGGAATACCCCCCAGGAGGCACCAAAGACAATGAGTAGCCCTCTGCGAGCCTGCTAAACTGGCTCCTCTGTGAAGTCAATCGGTTTTAGAGAAGAATTTCAGATCAAATGTATTGATGGCCTCTTAGTAGAGATAACTGGCTCTACCAATCACAAACTCTTGGGTGCTCTTGGTTGCTTTTGGCTGCACTTAGCAGTACTTAGTAGGACCCATTTTATGGACTTTCCAGATTTAAACTTTGGATCCAAATGCATAGTTTCACAAGTTTACATCTTGAAATTGTTACACTAATGCAGTTCAACTATCATACCATTTTATAGAGTTTTTTCATGAAACCTGAGTGAGATCCATTAAATTGCCTGGTATACCTGCAGCCGATGACCTTGGGGCGCTCTCCAGGTGCCTTGCACTCCGACTCCACTCTGAGGCTGTTGACGTGGTTGATGGACAGCACGGTGGCAGCAACGAACCAGGGCAGGCCCATGATAGAGCAGATAGCCAACATCACAGCGACAACCAGCAGGTCCAAGTGATAGCCAACACCTTTCTGTGGCACCATGGTAAGGAAGGCAAGAGATGTTGGCTCGTTCCACTGACTTGTGATTATCTAGTGTCTAATATAAAACAGTTTTATCTCAAACACTTTACAATATCATTACCCCGGTCATCAGATGCTTGTAAGTGTTTGTGTCATCTGTCCAATACCGAGGCATCATTTTAGCATAATGGCAGCTAGTAAGGCGCACTCATTCCATTCCTACTAACTTTAAATTTGCTTTCCTTTTTAACGTAGAGTGGTAAAGTGACCAACCTTAAAATTGCTCTCTCATCTGGCAGAATGGTCAAGTGACTCAACTTGCTCTCATATCTCACGTAATGGTCAAGTTACTAAGGTAAACTTGTTCTGTGACAAAATGGTAAAATGACTGAACATTCAACATATTCTATCTCATGGAATGGCCAAGTGACGCACCTTGCACTTCTATCTGATGGAATGGTCAAGTGACTAACCTTAAACTTGTTCTCCTTCCTGTTGACAATGACAGCTGTGATCTGCTGGTCCATGAAGATGAGGATGGTTGCTAGGAGAGCAGGTAAGATGCCAGCCAGGGCAGTCCACCAGGGATTGCCATTGAACGGGTCAATGAACCAACTCTTACGCAGGGGGGAAGTTGGCTACAGGGCATAAAGGAAGATGCAAGTGATGTTCTGTGTACTCTCAGGCTTACGAATGGTACACAAGTACAATGACAATTCCATACGGTATGTAATATTGGACCAATGAAGTTATCCATGAAGTTTAGTAATCAGGAATCAGTGCTAGAAATCATAATGTTAAAAAATTCAGTTTCCTTGTAATATATCTGATTTTTCTCAAACCTTTTCCAAACAATTTGTCAATTTTTTCTGCTTTTATTCAATTCAATTAACTTTTGCAAGTTTCATTTTCCTTTTACAAAAATCATCCATCTATACAATGTTAGCCAACTTACCGTGAATTCTGAGGGGACGACAAGCTTTGGAGTGTCAACTCCCATCAACCTATCCAGTCCAACCATAATACAGACAGCAAACAGCACTGCAAAATCACTCACGGTCGCCCTTATCTGCAAGGTAAGGACAGTGCAGGAATTAATGTATAAATTTTACATTTACTAATGAGCAATTCGACTGATATGCCTCCACCACACATTATACTCTCCAAGCTTTCCATATGTTATTGATTTAGTTTACATTTTGGCTGCATTTCATGATTTCCTAAGAGAATATAATATAAAGACTTCCAGACAATTTTTTTTTTACAGAGAATAATATCCTATGATGACAATCATGACAGACCTCTTCCTAGTCACATCAGATTTTCACGAAAACTCAACACGACCACTGGCCTGTTGGCCCCGGGCCAGAAAATGTTAGAAAAATGTATTACTGGTAAGAATGGGCAATTGAAATGTTTGCTCTTTCATCTTATCTTAACACTTTTCACCCCATACTGATCACAGTATTAACAACAATAATGGTAAACTTGTGCATGCACACTCTGCATTAAACAAACTGCATACACTTCATCGATGATCACATATATAAAGCCCTGAAGGACAAAAACAGGACAATGACAGAACGTCAGGAAATAATAATTTTGATGGTCAAAATCGTTGTATTTTACTTGTTTTATCTTACTAAATATGATAAAATAATAACCTACCAGGGTTGGGAAGTATCTGGTGGTCTTGAACTGCTTGAGGCTGTAGGCGATGGTGAAGGTGCCCAGCATCAGGACGAGTGACATGAGGAAGACGTCGCCCTCAGGGACGTGTTTGTGACAGTAATTCCCTAACAGCGTCCCGTTCGCCTTCCCACAGTCCTCCTTCGCGTACTCGTAGAACTGGTCCACGTCGTACACGATGATGCCGTCTGCCGTCTCGCACATGCAGTCATACGTATCATTTGGGTGGGGATATCTATTCAGATAGAATAATAAGAACAGAAGAATAATAAGTATTCATATCTCATTTAAGCATTAATATTTTTCATATATATACTGATGGTGTGCTATATTCAACAAAATCTAATGTATATATGTTTTATTTTAGTGAAAGTCTTACTGAGGTTATTTCAATTTACAAAGACATTTTAGGCATACACCAAGTAGAGCACCCAGTGCTCCATCCTGTAAATGAACGAAAAAAAGTGATTTTTTTTTTCTGACTTGTTTTTCATTCATTCACAGATTTTGATGAGCTTATGCTTATTTTTCAGGGGTCAAATCTTTTTTTTTTTTTTTAAAGTGGCTACACAGCTGGAAGATTGTTTTGGGAGCCCACCTCGCCACGGGATGCTTATTGTAGATCTTGATGAGCTTGTGCACCGACTCGTAGATAAAGATGAAGGAGATGAGGCTGGAGAAACTCTCCTCGATGAAGCGGGTGAAGTACTTGACCAGGGAGCTTGCATCCGTTGCCACGAGAACAATGCACAGGAACGCCGTCCACAGCCCGATCCAGAAGCGGAACGACAAGTAGTCCAGTCCAGCCGTTCTACATGATCAAAAGAGCGGAGGTTGCATTAATTCTTTAACCCTTTGTGTGCAAGATTAACTACTGCTCTATGGAAATGTATTCCTTTCGAATAAACTCACATATGGCACACAAAGTGTTGAATGACCAGTGCGGCAACGCTTACAAAGCCAGAAAATCTAACCATTAGTAATGGGTTAACACTGACTCCTCTTTCGTTTTGAATAATACAGGCATAAGCCTACTTAAATACCACACTGGGTCTTTATCCATCCTTAGAACATGTATCAATAACGTAAAACAAACATTATTATGATGCAACTTATAGAATAGTTTTAGAGATGTACCATCTACATTTTCAGAAATGTTAACACTTTTATCCCTATAATTCTCTTGAAAATTTATCACCGAAATGATGACCTCCAATTTTTTAGACAAGACAATCTTTCTTTCATGACAACAATGAACACGAAAGATGAACACGAAGCACTTACTCGCAGAAGCTGACTAAAATCTTCTCATAGACCAGAATGGGACCAGTCGAGCCAAGAATCGTCAGCGGCTGACCAGCAAACAGCGAGAACGCCACACCACAGATGGAAGCTCCAAGAAGACTCTCCAACGCACTCTGGGACATGGGAGAATGACAGAAACAACATCCCATTTTTATGGACAGTGACTTTCAATGTTACCGGGGAACTTGGTTTGGACATGGCTTAATGTTTTTGTATATGTGCACTCCCCCCCCCCCAAAAAAAAAAAAGAGAAAAAATGATGTAACGTAGCAAGAATGTAGCATGGAAAAAGGCGGAAGAAGAGAAGAGGAAGTTTTGTGGGCTCTTACCACCCCCCCCCCCCTCCCCAAGAAAAAAAAAATGTTTAAAAAAAAATGAGTGAATGATGCTAAAGCAAATTTATTGTAGCATTAATCCATTCATTCATTGTAGCGAGAAACATACCTATCCTCTACATTAAATTTATCTGATGGACATATGTCCATCAGATTGAGCAGGTTTCAAGAAAAGGGGTTCTACTCTGCCTTACTTTGACGAAAGGAAGCAAGTGACAAATGACATAAATTTTGGTTATTGGTATATCTAAATTGTACCCAGCACTCCCTACATATACACACAAAATCTGGAGAAGAAATATTTATCTTGCTGTGAGAAATTCAATCTTATATGATGTGGTGTTGCACTGATGGAAATGCAAGTGACAGACACATTTTGCTCATTTGCATGAAAAAATTCTTCTGTTAGTTTCTTCCTTTTGTCAGAGTAAGGTGGTACTCACCATTTGGTCATGTGTTGCCTCGCCCAGCAGACCTCCAAACGTGATGACAGGGGTGATGCAGGCAAAGTACATGAAGATGAAGGAGGCGAGACACTGCAAGTGGAGTGCGTCTTTGTAGTCGCTGAGGTACGACGGGAAACGCCGCTTGCAATCCTCAATCAGACCTCCAAATATCCTAGCAACATGAATCATGGAGTTAGATTAGTCACAAGATTACCCACTAAGGAGCCTTTTTTTAACCATTTGTGTACCAGATAAACTGCTGCTCTATGAAAAATTGTGTGTATTATGTGTGAATAAAGTCACATTTTGCACACAAAAACTTAACAAATTGGGGGGGGGGAATATATATTGTTTATGTCGCATTATGTCCTACTATTTGCATACATGAGAATATCCTCTCATGAAATCAATGGCTCAGATCTTTCAAAGCTTGATGATCAGCCAAGTGATGTGACACAGGCTTTGCTAGGAACATTCTGCATACTAAATACCAAAAAAAAAATGATATCTTCAAAGTGCTAGTCATAGTCATGTCATATTCTGTCAGGACTGAAACTGGGATAACCTACAAACACCATAAAAATGTGCATCTTGTAACAATTGCTGAATGTTTTTACTGTTTACATTTTTAAGAACTTATTTTGAACATCACAATTTTGCTCTTGTGGGTCATTCAAAGTTTACAGAATTTGATTTTGACTGCAAAGAGGATGGACTCCTTTTAAACACAGTGTGGCCCATTTGCAAAAGTTGTGAAACTCGGTAGGAATGAGCAGTATACCCCAACAATAATGCGTATGAAATCTCACAATCAGAGCTTCACAAACCTTATCAGGGAAAGTGTGAAACCTCCCTCGTTTATTTTTGAAATGCTTTATTTCATAACGACTATAGTCTATATTTATATACCATGTTGCACAGCAGTGCACCCCTCATCTCAACATATCGTAGCATGGAGAACACCGATGTGAGCTGTTACATACTCCGATCTCTAATCTACAAGGAACTGGTAGGATTTGGACAACCCGCCCAAAACCTACTCACATTCTAGCAATCAATAAGTCGTGTAACGTGAGTAACCAAAGTTTCTTTATTTTATATTCTGCTATAGTTTTCCAGAAATTATGTAAATAATTATATATATAGTTATATAGTTATGTTGTACTGGTACTTAATTGTATGATTTATTCGTAATATGTCCCTAGTGATATGTTCTATGTATACCATGCTTAAAGACAGCCCGTTTCTTTTTGAGATCACCACAAAACCATCGAAACATTGGCAAAACATAAAGAAGTGTTAGCAAGCTGTATATTCATAATTTGAAACTGATACATGGTGTAAAATTCAAATAATGCACATAAACAACATCTGATTAATAGTCTTTACCTCAGGCTCTTAGCAGTTTGTGTTGAAATATCTGCTTTATTGATTAATCTGTTTATTAAATTATAAAACGCATTATGAAAAAAATTGTTCTATAGAAGGAATCATCTCCAAAGTTTGGTTATCACTCATAAAATTAGGATTTCACACATACATAATAACCACATAGATGCTGTAACAAAGACTAATACTTTTTTCGTAGTACGAAAAAAGTCGGTTTGAAATTTAACGGCTGGAATTTTTACATTTACAGAAAGCTTCATCATGCTATATTCTTAGAAATGGTCTTGAATCACACTTTCTTCAATTTACAATCGTGATGGACGATTTTAAATTTTAAGCTTGCAAAAGGGACGGACAATCTTTAATGATAGTTCCTATAGTGCTTAATTTTTCTTGTAGTAATATATTTGATGATGTAGTCACATGTAAAGTGTATAGAGATGTCACTATACATATAATGCGCTATATAAGCAGAATCTATTATTATTATCATTATTATTAATCATTTAGGAAGCAAACAGTCCACCTTTCCATGACACGCAATCACATCCTCAGCACAGAAACTTCTTTTTCAATCAAATAAAGAAGCTTTGGTTACTCATGTTACACGACTTTAACAAAAGCAGTGGAATTACCCTTATTACTATAGCCATCAAAATGTATATAAGTCAATGGGTTTTCTAGTCCAGTAGTGACAGGGTTAAAGCAGCTATATATCGTACCTTCCTGTTCTCTCCAGCCCCTCATGCTCTCCTCCATGGCCTCCTCCTCCTCCGTTCCCATCCTCCTCGTCACACCCCTCGGCGTGGCCATTCGGGGTCTGGAAGTGAGACAAGCGCTTGGCCTGGGATGGCGCCACCTTGGGAGGTTCAATCCTGATGTTAGGGTCCCAAGCACCTGCAGAAGGAATAACACGGTCAGTTATACCCTAGTCACACTAGAGGCGGAATAAGCCGGAATGCCGTCGGAATGCAAATTCTTGGCACATTCCTGGATATGCGAAGTGCATTCTAAAAATTCTGACTGCATTCTGAGTGCATTCCAAATATTCAGGTCCATTCTTGTGTCCAGCCCGAATGTTTTGCTCATGCTCAAAACTTTTGAGGTGCATCCGAACTGGAAAAATAATAATCAAAGTGAAGTCTAACAACACTCTGACTGCATTCCAAGTATTCTGACGACATTTCAACAACATTCAAAACATTCTGATCGCATTCATGGGAGAATCAAATCGCATAAAAGCATGGCTAGCTGTTGCTGCAGTCAGCATTGAGGAGTCACTAAGGAGCATTGATGTCATGCCGCCAAGAAAGATCAAATTGAAATTCCCTCCCGAAAGTGGCTCAAATTTTGAAAAATGTTCATTCTGGCTAGTTCTGCTTGATTCCTGCTAATTCCAAATAAGTGTTACGGGGACTTTAGAGTTGTATTGTGGTATTCAAAATTCTTCCAGAGTTTTCTGTAAGTTTTTCTCCAAAGTTCCCAAGTTAGGAGGTGCCTATGAGAGCCTGAAATTAGTATTCCAGAATGTCCTCCTAGGACGCTCTTAATGCAAATTAGGGAGGGTTTGACCACACCCAGTGCGCATTTATTAGCCAATGGAGGGTAGTGTTTCAGTGATGAGAAGCCAATGACAATCACAACATCTCATCAGGACTTTCCCCTAGGTTTCATCTTAAGTCTGTGGACGCGCAACTATGTGCGGGCACATTAATCATGAACATATGCTTACGCAAATGAATGCTGCTTGGTTTTTGTGCATGTGTTATGAATGGCTAGGACATGGAGTGGGTCTCCTAAATATTCTCCTAAAAAGCTTAATCCTCTGGAATACTAATCATCATAAGTTTGCATAAAGATAAGAGAGATAAAGGAGAGATTTCGGAATACCACTTATGAGAAAACTTAGAGTAAGGATGAGATTTCTCCTTAGTGAGCATTTCAGAATGCCACCCTTGGTCATTATACATATCAACCCTCTAAGTACCATGCTATGAAAAACCCATTGGTGTGCTACACATGTGTGCTGCAATGGGACTGAGAAGGGTCATTCCTTCTGTACCTAGTTTGAAAGAAATGTGGAATATATATTTCTTGGGTTTTCGGAATACTGAAGATAACTCACTTAAACAGACAGATGGATGGATAACTCAAAAACATATAGACAAGGAAAGACAAGAATCATACGAAATAGAATCATTGTACTTAACATTGCATCTTAAATTATATTTTGTGATTGATGTCTTCATGTTGTAAGCATCACCCATCTAGCACCACCAACATGGTGGAAGTGCTATGACTGAGTCGATGAACTCGATCAATACCAGCTAGGAGATCCTCCCCTTTCTCCTCCCTCCTCCCCCATCACCCCACCCTTTGCCCCTCCCCCCACTCACCTGGTGGAAGCACTGTGACCGAGTCGATAAACTCATCAATGCCAGCGAGAAGGTCCTTCACATTCTTGGCCTTGTAAGCCACATCATGGAACACCTGCAGCAACAAACAAATCAAACAAAAATACATAATCAATACATGTGACTACTTCATTACTCTCATCACCACTGATGATTAATGATTAAATCCTCAAAATGTTCGGCCCGAACATCTTGAGGATTGTGATTTAATCACTCATTACTCCAAATGTAGATCATTTGACGGCAAATAACTTTCAGCAAGCTTCTAAAATAGACAATACATGAATTTAAGACCATTGGCAAGAAGATTGCTAACAATTACATTTTGAAGGGTTTTTTTGCCTTCCCAGTACAGTATATGCCCTTTAATTGTGATAACGACTATCCATCCATTAAGGTTGGGGGCGTCAAACCAATTTCCACACAGATTGTTTCTGAAATCCTCAAATTAGCAGCTCAGGATTTGTCACCGTATATTTTAATACTCCCCTGCGTATTACGTAAGCCCTTGGAAGTATGTGCTACGAGTATGTCAGAGATGTTTAAGCGTCCCCTTCCTATACATTCTGCCCCGAGTTAATTTGGAGGCCAACAGATTGAGAAAAACCTGAGCTCGACTAAAAATACACCATACTGCTTCCAGATGTGATTAGGAAGGAGGATATTGGTGGGCAGAATCTGAGGGTCAAACTAATCTGCAACTTTATTTCTTCGCAACATGAGTAATGGAGAAAAATAACTCGGAAGAGGTTGCATCCTTCTGTCAGGGGATAGCGGTGTAAAAGTAGAAATCAGACTTAACGTTTGTCCAATGATTGAACATATTCTAATTATACAGCATGGTTTACAATCTCAGATGATAGAGTTGATTTTAACACTTTCATCTGAACAGTTACCGGTTCTTTTTGATTGAGGCAATTAAAGTCTTGGAGAATCTTAGAATTCTTGTGAAGTTTTTATTGATAGACTTCTTCTGCTTTCATCTCTATGTGTTCTTGTGAATCTTAAGCTCCTACATGATTCACATTCACATAAATATCTTATATGTCATTGTTTCTATGTACACAAAATTGCATGAACTCACAATCTGCTGTTTTTGTGTTTATTTGTAAATAGTTTCATGTCTCAAATCTGTAATCCATTTCAATTCAATTTAACCGATCATGGAGTGACATAGACTCTCTCTCCTGAGCCGTCAGGGTAGTTCTGTCATACTCTGACAAAAGGAAGCAACGAACAAAGAAACTTTTCTTGTAAATGAGCAAAATAAGTCTGTCACTTGCATTGGCATCAGTGCAACACCACATCATGTGAGATTGAATATCTCGCAGCAAGATGACTATTTCTTGTCCGGATTTTGGCCGTATGTAGAGAATGCTGGGTACAATATCAGAAACCAATAACCCAGATTTGAGTAATTCGTCACTTGCTTCCTTTTGTCAGAGTAGGGCAGAGTAGCGTTACCTTGTCTGACATGAGGGTCGCGACGCAGCGCCCGATCTCATGATAGCGCTTGGTCTCATCAGATGCAGGGCCGAGGAGGATGAAGAGGAACCTGGTTGGGATGGGCACCTCCGTTAGGTCGCCTAGGGAGACGGCGCTCTGGAGCCGCACGAAGGCGATGATCGGCCGCGACAGGAAGTCCACCTCGCCGACGAGGACGTTCGATGCCTCCGCACCGGCAGGGATCTTCCTCATGAAGCTGTGCCGTGCCTGATTTAGATATTTTCATTCAACGATAAAGAGGAAGAAAGGTCAAATGAAAATTTAATACTCAATATGTTTATACTGTATGATTATCATAAGGTATGCAAGGATGAACATAAATGTCCATCAACCCATACGCATGTACTCACGTACGCAGCCCCATTGTGATCTTGCACATGAAATTTTGTCTCGCTTCACTAGATTTGAGCTTATTTTCAATGAAGCAGTTGAATGCTCTGGATATACCGCATCATTATAAGTGATGCTTTTTTCAGGGGGGTGGGGTGGTCAAAAGCAAGAAAGCAGGTAGATCATGTACTATTTGAATGAATACATCTACTAGCATTATGTGGGATTTTTTTTGACAGCAGCATTTTCATATGCAAGCATGTATGCTATCCAGTATGAGTATAGCAAAGGATTAGACTTGCTTTCATTTGATATAAGATGAGCAGCAAAAAGGGTAAGGGAAGAATTAGAACTATATGACTGGCAATGTAATTCTGCCATGCTTTATTTCAGCAAATAAATAAATGAATGTGGTACTCAAGACTGTAAGGCTTAGTATTACAGCAAATTCATTCCCTCATAGGTTTGTAAGGGGTTTCCCAAATAAATGAATAATTTATGTTGAACTTCTGAATTTTGCCTTTTTATATTATATAAATGTATGAGCTGACCTCTATAAGAGTACATGGACATGGAATCTTACAGTCTTAACATCCTGCATATGCAGATATGATATTTCAAAGTTTATTAAAGCACGCTGTTCATGCCAGCAAGTACTTCATGACATTGGGGGGAGGGGGCGGGGGGGGGGGGGGAGGGGAGGGGGGACAGCAACAGAATCCTTATTCATTCTTGTTCACTCATTTATATGCAAGCAGTATGCAGACATTCAAGTCACAATCTCTGCATTCCTTGCAGCATCTCCAATCCATGCCTGCAAATCTCAATCGAGGGAACCACAGTGATGGTCGGATGATGGGACTAATCACCGCAGCAGAACCGTTCAGCCTTAAACTCTCTCATTACCATTGGCATGAAGATGTGGGGTAAGTGAATGGGGCTTCCAAGGGCCAGTAATGTAAGGGTTAGCCTCCATACTGCCATGATCATTGGTCCTCAGCTCATGTCTGATATAATTGTTTTCAAAAATCCTGAACGGTTCTGCAAAGAAGATAGGTTCCACTGTCTGACCACTCCTGAGTCCCATTGCATAAAACTTACCATTAATGGTAACTCTGCCATTAATAGTAACTACCATGGTAACATCACTGGACAGCAAATCAAATTCAAGGTTTCCATAGAAGTTGCTATTGATAGCAAAGTTACCATCAACGGTAAGTTTTACACAACAGGGCCCACCTCATCCCTTCAATCAATGACCAATGTCGTAAGTCTCTATCTCAGGATAATCCGATTGGACTATCAATGGTTCGAACTGAGAGGGTAAAAAAGGAAAAACCCTCGCAGAATATTGATTTGAATAAGAGCAAACAAATGGGAATGGCAGATAGGCAAATTGATCAGATATATCAAATAATGAGAGGGGGATGTGATTTTCAAACTTCAAACAGACGTTAGATGTCTAAGCATCATGCTTGTGGACAGTGACAAATCGGTACAATTTATCTAGAGATTTTTCTCTTTAACTATCTACATGATAATGAAATGTTAGGAAGAGTGGCTTACATCTGGTTTTCAAATGTGTTTAGCTTTGTTATAGTTGGTCAAATAATCCTCCAACCTATGTGAATTCTAACCTCTATTGCCTGAATTTGTTGTTTTCATTCAAATCAATCAATTGCAAGAGATATTGGTAATGGCAATTGTTCCTTATGTACATGTGAGCCCTGTTTATGATGCAGAACCCATGACCCATTTGAGTACAATTGAAGAGAGTACACCATGTTACATTCTTGATAAAGAAACATATTGTTATACACCACAGCAGTTAGAAATTAAAACCAAATCAAATGCATGAATTAGCAGAAGATGATGATTGCAATGTTAGGAAAGAAGTAGCACTATCAGTTTATCACGCCAGGCAGAAAGCATTAAATTGCTGTTAGTAAACCGCACACCATGACACCAGACATTCCTTACACAGACACACCCATATGAACCCAAACACAATGACAGTTAAAAATATAGTCACTAATCATAGACTCGATATGTATGTCTCCAAATACATGGTTAAACACACCTTAGTTTGTGTAATCTGTATCATATTCTGATGATGTATTAATCTAATTATATCCACTCTTTGATAATAAAGCATTACATATGTAATATATATATTGGTGAGAAATAAAACTTTGCTCAGAAAACTGGAGTTGGTACAAAGAGGAGCTGCACTTCATGTAATATCAATGATTTACACAACTCAATGCATACTGTAGGAACTCTTGTTTTACAATGAATGCAGAAATGCAGCCTTTAATGACCCTCTATTTATGTATTTCATGAGAGCTAACCTTTCAACTGTATACATCTATACTGAGATATATCACAATTTTGTTAATTTTTTTCTGTGTAATTAATTAGTAGGCTACTCACTGATACATGTTCTAATTAACAATTCATATAACACATTGAACATAGAGGAGCTGTGAGTCTGTCTTCTACACAATATATATCAATACCCTTTCCATTGCGAGTATAACCAATCAATTAATGAAAGTAAGGATATACATTTTCATACATTGGGCCTTATGCTGAACAAGTAGCCATTATTTCAATTTATTTGTGTTAGGTTTTTGCTTGGATCCATACTGTGTTCACGTTACAGGATTCAAGGCTACAGCAGAACAAGCAATTGCTATATTTTATGCATACGGCCAAATGCATCACTGAGGTAATATGTAACCAGTACTTGTTTACTGTATATGTGCTCTGCATTAAATGTGTTCTCACTGAATCCCTTGGTGAAAATTTTACATCCTGTTTTCAGGACACTGAAAATTTAGTACCATCGGGGAAAAAAAGAGTACAACAAAAGTGACATACATGGAAAGTGTAATAGCAAAATACTAGTGAATTGTCAGGGGTTAGCTTAGGTAAGAGAGAAGATTTGTTATGCTAGTTATCTTGGTGATGGAACACGATAATATAAAGCCCTTGTGGTGGATTAGTACTCATATTCCAGTCAAAAACACCTTTGTTATATTGTTTCCTTTTTTTTGCATTTTCTTCCTCACCCTATAAGAGTTGATAATCATGAAATCATACAACCGCACAGCGGTACCAACAGATTCATGGCCTGTAAATATCCCATCATGGTAGAAACCTACACTACATAAAAGAACATCAAATATATCATTTTGATGTACCACTCATGGGTTCTGAAACATTCCAACACCAGCCTGATGGATAACAGCAGAAAAAAAATTACTTCGGGGGAGGGGGTTACCCCACAATGGCAAAAAACGCCCTAATAAATGAAAAAATAAATATATTTCCCATTGCATAAAATGTAAAACAAAGTTTGAGTGTTCTGTTTTTGACACCAGGCTTAAAAAGCACACCATTAGTCATGTAATGCATGATACCCAGGTGCACGTTTTTTGCATTGTGTGGGGGCTTTGTATCGCCCTGGGCCCCCTTTGTGTTGTTTTAACTGCAGCATAAAACATTCCCCATTTTCTTTTGAAACACAATCAAACACTTCTTTACACAACACACTGCTGCAGGTATAGTTTCCATCTCCACACAATAAGAGTCTTCGTTTAAGAACCATTATTCCTCATCTTCAATCTCCATCTCAAAAAACATTAATAGATGTGGTTAGGAGTTCACACAAGGTATTAAATATGGTGGGCTAGAAGTTGTTCCTCAATTTCAAAATAGAGTGTATGGATATTATTTGTGCAAATAACTAGTCACAAAAGATATACAGAAAGATGTGTGGAGTACAAATTGTTACAGAAAATAGGAGACCTTATTCCAGAATCACCATCATTAGTCATCACTCAGGTCAGAGAGTAGATATGTTCTTTGTCACCACATGACTACATGGCACGCTCAAGATTTACCGAATTGGTTCGTCGCAATCGTTTCATTGAGGGACGATCCCTAGACAGACTGGGAGAATCCTCCCCACTTCCCCTGTTCTTAGACGCCTCAAACCTCCCTTGCTGTAGTTTAGGATATATCGGTGGACGATGCGGGAAAATGTTACAGGTGGAGAAGTATGATTATCACACACAGGCACACTATTAATCATTATTTCTGGGAAAGTTTTATCTTTTATCACAAATTAAATAGAAACATATACATTTCTGTTTGGAATACCTTGTCAATACGAAACAAGAAATGGTTTCTTTATTTACATCTTTCAAGCAGAATCCACTTCTGCTAGGGAATTAATGAGGGGGGTATCATATCGGTGCAAAGACAGGGTGAGCTGGAACGAGTCTCCGAAGAGCTCTCGGAAGTTATGCATTTACAGGAAGTCAATTGTGAATAATCATTCAGCTTGATTAATGTCACAATATCTTGTTGTCATTCTACTAGGAGAGAGAGAACTTTGATGTTGCTGATTCATGGTGAACACAAAGAAGAGAAAAGTGGTAAAAAGTTTTTGTGCCATCTGTCAGAAAAGTTGTTACCAACACACAAGTGCAGAAAAAAAGTCAGTTGCTATGGCAACACGTACCTTGAAGGACCTTCTAAATTTAAGAGAGGAATCAGATTTTTGGGACTTTATGGAGTCCGATTTACTTGGAACAGAATGGAAGGACTAAAAGTAAAAACAAGAAAAAGAATGAATAAGAAAAAGAAAAAACTGCATTATGATGCATGAATGTGAACATATGAAATAAAAGCATACAAAATATGTTTCTCTTATACACAATATGCATGTATAAGTCATCAAAAGACAGAAAGCCAGCATTAAAATCTAATTTAAATCAAATAACTTAACCAAAATATATATTGGTTTATATGTATAAGTTCTTATGCATCTAACACCATACAGGTATTTTGTTGTTATTAATGTCTAGATATGTAATACATAAGCAAAACTTCTCCTTCCAAAATAACTCACAGAAAAATAAAGTTATCACTCTGATATAAAATAATTGCGCATTTTCCATGATAAAGTAAGATATTTATAGGCCATACAGGTAAGTTAATAATTTCAACTAGTAGTTGAGCTGGTTGCAAATAAAATGTGTATACCCGTACACTGGCAAATATCTACAGGCGGCCCAGCTTGAATAATTCTTTTTCAAAATGAATACGATTGAAAATCTCTTTAACTCACAATTTGAAGTTAAAATATAGGCACACAGTTTTACGTTTCTTAATTACACAAACAGACATATGAAATAAAATTGAAAAAAATGTAATGGTTCCTAGGTTCACAGTGATGTTATTTTATGAAACTGCAAATTTCAACGCATCAGCAAAGTGCAAAGTTAATTTCTCTCTAGCTACTTATTCACACATTGTTTAAAAAAATGGGAAAAGAATGAAATGCTTATAGGAGACCAGGTTTTAAGGGAGTACATGTAGTTTGCTCCAATAAAAATTCCTGTCAGTTAAAGCTCAGAAAAATTGGGCAAGAACAACAACATTGATTTAATCAAATTTGCAGTTTGAAAACCTGGAAGAGACTATTATCCTATGGTTAAGCCTGGCTCTCTATTTCTATGTGTGAAAATATCATTGATTTAAATTTTTCCTCTCCAATATATCTATAATTCATGCTGTTGTTCGAGAATACATGAATTAATAGCACAATGTTAAGACCATATTTCTGAGAGATCTTGTGTCCCTGACATTTATTCAAGTTAAGGGGATTAGAGGTCAATGCATTATAAAATGTCGGCACAAGTTGTTGCCAATTTAAGGAGTGGTCAAACTTCATAAGGCCTTAACTTTTCTAAACCCAATTTTGCCCAAACTTTCTCTGCTGTAATTTTTAGAGCAAATTATGTGAACACATACCATTACCATTTTAGAACCAATCTTGAGCAAGTTCTGGAACATTTTAACCACGAGCAGGCCTTAAATTGTGCACCCGACAAAAATAGCTCTTGTAATTACTATCAATGATTAAAAAAATATCTTTCCAGCTGCCTTCCTGTTCTTCATTTTTTTCTTTGTTTAAATGATGGCAAGGGGTACAGTGTAAGGGTTTATAGTATTTTGCTTTGTATTTTGAGCACTGTCCCTGAGTCTTACCAATGGGATTGAGGGAGTCATAAGGGTTAATTAGAACAACAGATTTGCAATCGTCCAGGGAAGCTGTGCTAGCTCTTTTAAATAACAATGATTTTTTTTTCCTCTTTTACAGTTGAAGAACCTAGATAGGGAAAACATCTGGTACTTAGAAGCAAAGTAAGCACAAAACAGCAGCACTCTCACTCCCCGTTTCCATGTTACATTGTATGGACATGGACCCTACATAGTAAAGACCATAGTATAAAGAGCCCAGCAGTGTTGATTTTAGATCACTTCAAATAAACCTCATCATAAACATTAGCTATACCGGGGGAAAGTTCTGTATTAAAGACAGCAATATCAGCTCAGTGAGTTAATACTAGAAATACACATATGTTGCTCATAACAGGCACTCATATCTCACTTTGTTACATAACACGTGTTAGGAAAACAGTTGCCAAAAAAAAAAATCAGTTGAAGGGAGGTGATCACACCTTTAATACACAAATTTGAAGCATATTTTGACAAAGGAAGTGTTCTGAAAACTCCACAACCTAATGAGTGTTTGCCACCAGCTAAGTGGATTAAACTGCTTGGGGAAGATAATCTGCACAGCCTAAGTATAGTGGGAAATGATTTGACACAGTAGCAAACATGTGCTTTAGAAGTAAAAATGTTCAACTTTATGTACTGATAAGACCACTACATGTACGTCCAATACACCTCTACAATCTAAACTGTGTCTTTGGTGCACATTTCACAAGTGAAAATTGGCAGTCCCTTTGTTTTATCTGATGTGTCCTCTAAAATTATGAAGTGCTGAAAAAATAAAACCCAATATCACAATCACTGGTACATATATAAATTATATGAACTGGTATGGTAATTGCTATTTTTATTATCATTATTTTTAAATGGTAGTATTTTCAATGTTTTGCCTTAACTTTTTGCAAGAAGGTTTACTCCTATCAAAATTGGATCTGACATCAAACTTGTTTTCCTAAAGAAGCAAAATACTTCAAATATATACCGGTACCACATAATATGTGATCACTCCCCTTAAACTGAGTAAAAACATTACAAAAACTCCTTCTGGTCAACTTACATATGCTACATTATGTCTATGATTACATGTGGCTGCAGGATTACTCTGCAGAGGAAAAAAGGTGCACATTCAGTTCTCTATTGTGTGAATTACATGTAAGTGTAGTCAAAAGTGATCCTAAGGGGCATATACATGTACTGTACTGGGAAGACAAAAAGCCTTTAAAGTGTGATCGTGAGCAATCTTCTTGCCAATGGTCTTAAATTCATGTTTTGTCCATTTTAGAAACTTACTGAAAGTTATTTGCCTCAAATGATCCACATTTGGAGCAATTAGTGATCAAATCATAAATCCTCAAAATGTTCGGCCCGAACATTTTCAGGATTTATTATTATATCACTTATTGCTACAAATGTGGATCATTTGCGGACAAATAACTTTCAGCAAGTGTCTTAAATGGACAATACACTAATTTAAGACCATTCATATAGAAGATTGCTCCTGATCACTTTTTGAAGGTTTTTTTTTATCTTCCCAGTATAGTATATGCCCTTTAAACATTTTAAAGTGGGACAGTTTCCTCATGGATTCTGAACTAATATATTGGCACATTCATAGTAAAGCAGAAACCAATAAATAATCTAACATCATCAAAGCCTCTTTTGTGAGAATTGAACTGAAAATGCACTTATTACAACTTTTCAAATACATGTACAATGTACTGCAGGTAGGCCAAATCTCTTGGATATATTATCTATATATTCTTTATATTATATACATATATGATACATGTATCACTTTCTGTATATGTTTATATTTTCCCAAAAGAAATCATGAAAAACAATACTTGATTTAATAAAAATTAAAATACTTTTCAACCTTCCAGGAATAAATCCCATGGCAAAATAAAACAAGTACACACCGTAATGCTCTCAAATACCAGAGGTCAACTAGGGGCTATTGCCGGTGTAAATTTCATATGGTACATCTTGAACACCATGTACAATTTCTTTTTGGCCAAAAATGTAGCATATGCATGTATCTTTTAAAACAACATATATTTGTGAGCAAATGCAGGAGCCTATCAGCCCTTTCTTTGCTGGGAAATCTTTAAGACCACACACAAAACCATTACTGGCAAGAGCCCCAGTCCCACATATGGACATATTTCTACCGTTGCCCAAAGTGCAGATAGACCATCACAAATCATTACTGTATACGCTGAAATATTGCATGGACTGTATATGCAGAGCTTTTTCTTTATATTCGAACTGACCAATCAATTCGAAAAGGCCTTCATTTGGCTCTTGCATTAACCTTTTGTATGCCGAATTGTTGCTCTATAAAAGATGTGCGTAATTCTTGTACAAAAATGCCTCAATGGCACACGCATAGTGTTAAGTATTCATGCATGTGGCCATCTGTATGTATATCAGTTGTGTAAAATTCATGAGAGATGGGCTCTGCCATGAAAATTCCAAAAATACAAATTCGCAAAAATTACAGCGTATACAGTAATGTCCCGCCACACACAGTGCTTCAATGACCGTCACAGCAAAGCATACCTTCGTTCGTCTAAACTTAGAATGAGGTTTGACTATTCCTGTTTTTTCCGTTAAGTCAGTGAGAGACTATATACATAGGAAATGAGAAAATGGAATAAATTTGTAGGAGATCTTCAGAACAGGATTTGGTATTAAACTGCCAATAACCACGCACTTGTATCAATGAGTGACAAACTTGTACAAGTACAGTATATGCTACAATCATAATAAACGTCACTCTAATAATTATGCTGACAAACACAGTTGACAATTCCATTGATATCATGAAATCACCCAAAAATATCTTGGTAAAAAACCTACCTTATTAAATACAACAATTAGGGAATTTGCTGGTATGTGACACAGTAAAATAAAGTATTTCTTTTTAGAAACATATGTAAATATTTGAGAAAAATAAATACCTTGGTAGAAAAACTGTTATCTTAAATACAATTATCATCCATGGTATGATGTTGGAAAAACAGTGGTATAACAGAATGGGCAGGAAGTTGTCAACCACACGATCACTGACAGACACACCATACGCACACGTACACACACACACTCGCACACACTTACTACCAAACCACCAACAGAGTCAGTCCATGTCTATGGTCTGTGTTTACCCAGGATAAAATGCCCTTCATACATCAGGGCACATATGCAAACATATTATGAAGCAAAATATATTATTTTGTTTGATAGTATTTCAGCTTAGCTTTCTATGGTACAGCTGTGCACTGTAATAGACATGTTGCATGATACATGTAATATACGACAACAGACTCTACAGCGCAGTGAGAAAACTCTCCTGATATTTTGTATAAAAAAATGTTTGGCATAATTGCAGTGATTTTTTTTAGTGTATGAACTTGCACAAATGTATAATATTGTGTAGCAATACTAGGTTTTTCTTGATGTAATGCATTTGGGCAGTCCAAGCTTAATAATGAGCTGTGAGTAGGGACAGATGATAGGCATCAGTAGCAATCTAAGAACACTCTTGTATTCAACATACATAAATAGAGCACAGTTGCTGAGTCCCGAGAGACAAAAAGTCTGGTACCTGTTGATATGTGAGGCACACCTCAGCATTACCCAAAGTAAAGGCCACACACTACCATTTATACACATCTCATATTCATCTGTAAGAGTGTTATGGAGTTCATAGTGTAGGCGTTTAAGGTTCTTAGTACAAGAAAGCAATGGAAAGTATGAGTTTTCCTATCGCATTACTAAATACATGTATACCTTTACTCTTTGTAAGGACATAAGGTTAACTTAAGGTAAAAAGCAGCATACTATAAATGCACTGAAAGCATGGCAAAACAAAAAGTAAGGTTGCTGATTGGGAAGCAAGAAGATACCAAGGCCCTGTTGCATAAATACTTCTATTGTAACTACCATGGGCACAGTGAATCAGCTCTAAGAATTGCATATGCTGACATGGTAGTTTCAATCTATAGCACATTGCCCAGTAATATGCAAAAGCAAAATCATGACATAAAGTAAACTCGAAGTATGTGAGAAATCTTGCATTAGGAAACAGAAGCGAGGGGCGTATGCAGCAAATGCACAGAAAAAGCAAGTAGAAATGTGCCGTTGCTGAGCTAGTCTATGCCCTGAGCTGGTAGGGAATTATCATGTTCAATTGCAACAGAAATTACTAGTAAAAAGAAGAAGGAACAATTGTGATAATGTGGTTCGATAACGATGATCCCCGTATGTCACTGATAGAACATAAAGGTGAGTAACATTTCATAGGAAAACAAATATTGATAATTCATTGATTAAATGATCATTCATTCTTGTGAATGCTTTCATTTTGTTAAACACATATCGGCAGTTACGAAAAATTACTGTGAGGAGTTTGTCTTATTTTACTTGACAAATACATCAATAATAGACAAAGAGGGCATAAGAAAAAGGGAAAGAGAAAGAGAAAGGAGAGGAAAGAAACGAGAGTAAAAGAACGGAAAAACAAGAGAATAGGGGAAAGAGTAAAATAGAAGGCAAGGAAGAAATACATGAGGGACAAGATTAAAAGAAAAGGTGAGGAAACAATGAAAGAGCGGAGACAAAGAGAAAATTACAAGTACAGACAGAGAGGCAGAGAGAGAGAGAGAGAGAGATTGAGAGAGAGGGGGAGAGAGAGGGATAGAGAGAGAGAGAGAGAGAGAGAGAGAGAGAGAGTGAATGAGAAAGAGAGAGAGAAAATGAGAAGGACAGAGATATAAACAGAAGACCAGAAATAAACAGAGATAGAAATAGATGGACAGAGAAGGGAGGAAGAGTCAGATTGAAAGTGGAAGAACGAAGGATAAAAAAAAAAAAACACAAGGGGAAGCAGGAGAGACACTGCCCACAGACAGCAAAACAAATCCACCGTTTATGTGGCTTTCCTTATTATCATTTAATTCTGCTGTGTTATATTCATATGACGCAAATACAAGACGAACCACAGAATACACCAATATCAACAAGCCACAGGTGGTAATTGGGAAGACACACGATGCATATATAAAAAGCAATACAGGATCAAAACATTGTTCATGATCAGTTGAAATGCAATACACATACATATAAACAAACATATAAATAGACATATAAAAATACATTTGTCGATTAATTCATTGCAAAACATAGCACATAATCCCATTAGCATGCAAAAGGAACCGAGTACATGCAGGAGATTGAATTGCAGATTGAGAAGCATAGACCGCCATAAACAACATGATGCATTGCCGATGATACATCAATGCATTCTGGAATGTTGGTTTGTCAGACATACAGGATAAATATTGAAGGGAAAATTTGTAAACATTTACAAACATTTCTTTGCTAGGACTTTTTTCAAGCCTAATTTCATGAAATGGACACCCAGAGGTATAACTGGACGTTGACAACTGTAACTATTATATATAAAAAGCATCATACCATATCATTTTTTTCACAGACGCTTTATTTCATTTTTTTTCTTCATTTTTTGGGAGGGGGGAGGGGGGGGGGGGGGGGTCATTGCCTGAGGCCCATTTGTAATTCATTTCTGGTAAATACCCAGAGACAGATTCATCAAAACAACCTAATACCTGACGTTAACATTCCTGGTACAATATTTCTGCCTGGATAATTTCAAGGGGGTTCAAACTTCTTATACAGAACAGATTTTGTAATACACAGATTAAATATTCTGTAAAATATAAGGCAGTATAGAAAAACCCAACATACATGCACTAGCACGTTTACCGGCATCTCAAATCTTTGCAACATCTGCTATACAGTAGAGCCTGAGATCAACATCACAGCTGATTGCAATCAAATGCATTGATCTCCATACATTGACTGCAGTCTGATTGCAATAGATTGCAATCAGCTGTGACGTTGATCTCAGGCCCAACTGTATGACTTTGACGTGTGTTAAATATGTGACGTCCCTGTTTTATCATATCACTGTCATGCCCTATATTCACCTGTAGTCTGACAAACCACACATTCTTTAAGGTATTGTAGGACTTTCCAGCCAAAACCAAGAGAAATTCTTTAAAAGCTGAAACATACAACTGCAGTATCATTAGAAGATCAATCTACTGTAACATGAAAATGCAATGTGCAGTATTGACATGCATTGCAGCAGTAAAATGTGGGCAATTTTGTAATACTGCCAATGCCAATTAATGCAAAGGGAACACATACATGTCCAATAAACTCTTTAGAATTTTTAAAGGTAAGGGAGTCAGATTACGGACCCGCCATTCTGCCATGACCATTGGTCTAATTCTTGCTTCATTTCAGGCACAAGAAAAGAATCATCTCAAAATGATAAAATTATTAGAATTAAACAAAATTCTGCACTGATTCAGGCCCTCCATCGTCACCAAACAAATCATTTCTTGATTCATGAGTTTGACATTCTATATCTGCTTTCTCAGCAAATTAACATACTTAAGATTTTTTTTTACGCAGTTGATTCCATGGTAAAACATACCAACTCTGATGATCAAATTCCAACATTTTGTCTCACTTGATAATCGAGTTAATCTTATTGTCCATGAGAGCATAAACAAACTGTGTGACAATTCAAAATTTCCTCCATTTAAATAAAAGAATGTTTGTTTAGCATCCCTAACTTTTATCATTAATTTCTCTTGATTTTGCAGTACTTATAGCTTGGGTATAGGGGAAAAGGGACTCCCAAAGCTGTCATGAAAAAGTGGGGATATTTTTAGGCATGATTAATGAAAATTAAAAGGATAGGGGGGAGAAAAAAGTAGAAATCAAAATGGTAAGAAGAGAGAAGAATATCCAACCGTCATACTGAGACCCTGGAGGTTTTGAGGGAGAGACATTCGCGCTTCACTCAACCTTTTCTGTGGGACAAAAGAACAGGAGGGGAGCCACGCCACAACGGCAGCGAAAAAACAAAGGCAAAATCACGTCAACAACAAATATAGATATAAAGAGGAGGTCATTTGTGCTTCATGCATGCAACTCTACTTCTGTAGGACAGACTACATGGATAATGTAGTACCCCACTACAAAATAATAGAACGTTTCAAATAAACATACATTTATGTAAATAAATAAATAAATATATTGATGGATGCCCATGTCTCTGATAGGGATATAATGTGCATTCAATGTGGATTCTTATCAAAGTTATTTTTAAAAGGGTTCATACATATGATGTGGTGGTATTAAGCACAGGGACAAAATATTATTTTGCATAATGATCAGGGATACCAAAATATAATATTGCAGTATTAATATAACCCACAGTGATCAGATACTGAACGTTTATCACCAATTCTTAGTTTCCAGAATGAAGTTTCAAAGCATGCGCATGAAAAAGAAAAGGAGACAGGTAGTTGAATTTGATTTTGGATAGGAGGGCAGGGAGAGATTTTCACCTCATGAACATAATTTTATTTAATTTTTATGCATTTTAATTTGATGCATTTTTTTATCATCGCTCCTTTCAGTTTCCTTTTTCAAGCTATTTTAGTACTGCCTTTTAATGAGCAATCATGAAATGTTCCTACTGGAAAAATGAATATCTGAAAAAATGCTATTTGATGCATTTTTTTTATCATTGCTCCTTTCAGTTTTCATGCATTTTTAATACTTCCTTTTAATGAGCAACCATGAAATTTGACTATTGAAGAAATAAATATCTGATAGCAATGATACCGCAATGGTGAATGTGCAATTTTTGTAACTTATTTTACTTCACCTTTTCAGAAATTTCCATGAGTAAATATAGATGAAACAATAATTACCAAGTGGTTAACTTAAAAAAAAAAATATTAATTTAAATATGAATTTTAAAGAAAATAGTAAGTACATGTATGCTTAAATTATCAAATTGACACACCACTTGATTATACAGCAGAAGCTTGGGACTTTGACAGAATGTTTAAGGCATAGTGTCATGACTACAGTATTTATACGTTTGATATGACGAGAATAGGAGGAGGAGGAGGTGGTGGTTATTGTGGTGTGGTGTGGTGTTGGTGGTGGTGGTGGTGGTGGTGGTGGTGGTGGTGGTGGTGGTGGTGGTGGTGGTGGTGGTGGTGGTGGTGGTGGTGGTGATGGTGGTGGTGGTGGTGGTGGTGATGGTGGTGGTGATGGTGGTGGTGATGGTGGTGGTGATGGTGGTGGTGATGGTGGTGGTGATGGTGGTGGTGATGGTGGTGGTGATGGTGGTGGTGGTGATGGTGGTGGTGGTGATGGTGATGGTGATGGTGGTGGTGGTAGTGGTAGTGGTAGTGGTAGTGGTAGTGGTAGTGGTGGTGGTGGTGGTGGTGGTGGTGGTGGTGGTGATGATGATGATGATGATGATGATGATGATGATGATAATGATAATGATAATGATAATGATAATGATAATGATAATGATAATGATAATGATAATGATAATGATAATGATAATGATGATAATGATGATAATGATGATGATGATAATGATAATGATAATGATAATGATGATAATGATGATGATAATGTTAATGTTAATGATAATGATAAGAATTATAATGATAATAATGAAGATGATAATTATAATATTGATAATTATAATGTCGATGATAATGATAACAATGATGATGACTAGGATGAGGATGGTGGATGGCGATTAGGACGATAACAACAGGACCTGACAACTACAAGTCATAAATATAACAACAAAGGTCAACATGTGTCAAATATCAACTTATCAACAATGACACAAACTGAACAAAATGCAAAAAAAGTATAACAAATACTTGTTCATAAACAAAGTATGTGTGCTGGTGTGTAGATATGTCAACATCAAAAATGAGGAATGGGTCAGAAGGTGATGGAACCATATATGATCCATTAATGAATGCCCATGGACATATAAGGGAAGCACTCATCAGGATAGAATAACTGACTATATTGTCATATTTCCTCAGATAATAATTGTCCCAAGAGGGTGAACAAACCAAAGATATAAAATATAAGAGAGATAGAGGGACAGAGATTTTTAATAATGATTACTCCCCTTCAGCCCTTTTGCACCTACCACTAAATACAAATCTCGTGACCACCATGTTCGTATAAGAGGAATAAAAAAAAAGAGCCATTTCTGCAGATTTTCTTGGCCCTGTGTACTGTCAAGCGACGGACATTACAATTTTCAAGAGCCCATTAAAATCAATTAAAAACATTTCTTTGATGGGCTTGTCTGTGCTCTGACCTATTTCATATGTGAGGTGGAGAAACCTGAATGTCCCACATGTGTCCTTTTGCACCATTAATAAACACAAACACCATAGAGAATGGGTTTGTCTGGTATACAAAGGCAGTAACTGTAATGAGCTTGATTATAATAATTTGCATCTTAACCATATTTTTGGATTGATGTTAGAAACAGCTTACAATCCCGAGGAAGACTGCCAAATAAATTAATGGAGAGGTGAGGAGGAAAGGATGTGAAATGCTGTCTAAATGATAAAAAACATAGACAGACACAACAGCAACCTAGAAGTCATTCTTCCAACCAAAAAACAAGGGTGGGAAGAAAATTCAAAACAAAAACAAAACACTAACAGCTTTCAAATGCAGGAAATGATATTTCTCAACTATAGAAACAACTCCTGCATACAATAGGGAAAAAAGTATGATGAAACAGATGACTGGTAGAAAAATGCTGGTTGCTTGAGAAAATCCTTTTTGGGGAGGGTAAGCAAAGCAAACAAACAGAACAGAGTGGTAATTGCGTTAAAGGCAACTCTTTTCCGTAAAAAATTGAATAAAGAGTATGGAACAGGTGTCCAACCGCTAGACTGTGTCCGTGTAGGTTGTGAGGGATGGACAAGCGGCCTTCGCTCAGCCTTTTCTGTAGGGGAGGAAAGACAGAAAGGGGCAAAGATTCGAGTAGGGAGCACAGGTTTCACTGGTGCAGGACAACTTCAGAGAGAGGGGACAATGTTTACTGGTACACATGATACACTAACAAAGAAAGGGGTTGGTGGGGTGAGGGGATAAATTTTACTGATACATGTTCACTTTATACTTGTACACAAAGCAAAATGTTTCAGAGGATATATTTTAACAAGAAATTTTGAACAAGAAGGGAGGCATTCTTTGTGAAATATAGCACTAAGGCACATTTCAATAAGGAAAGAAAAGAGGACAACATAACTTCATAAAAAAATCACATTTTGTTCTACTGGAGTGTGTAAGACATGTAACAGGCTAACCAGTATAACAATTATAACTGGAATATGGAGCAATTCACTATCCTACAGGAATATTGCAGATGTTCTAATATACCAAGATTAAAACATCTCACATTTACACCATACTCTGTATACATATATTACACATACACAAAAGCACTTTTCAGGGGCGAGGTCAAACTGTAAAAAAAAAATGGTTGGTATTTGAACACATACTATACATCACAGAGTGTAAATAGCGTGTAAATGTGAACAAGAAGATATAACATTTTCACACACCTAACCTACAGCTTACCAAATATTTAATGAACTAAAACAGGGTTTTACTCAATTTTAAAATGCAATGTGACAGTGCAGATTTGCATGCATTTTTATTGAATACTACACTCAAATAAGCATATATGCATAAAATGCATAACAATTCTGTTATAATGCATAAGAACAATTTTAGCTTATATGCAAACTAATAAATCTGTTCTAATGAAAGCCTTATGCAAATATACACAAAGTGCAAATACACACTAATTGTTAATACATAATCCAACTGCGAGCAACAGCATGTCTGCATACTTGCTTGTTTATGCAACTACATTATAAGACTTGTTTGTAGATACCATACATTTTCCTCTTTTCACCTCTAAAATCCTAGGCTTACTTTCCAAAAATAATTTTTTGTTCTTTATTTTGGAGGGCCTTTTTTGGCAGTCATAGATTTCATTTAAAGAGTTTTTTTATTGTAAGTCCAACATACTGCCTTTTCTGACATGCTCCAGGCCTTCTCCAGAACTCTAAGCTAGACCTATTTTATGTCTCATGTGTTGTATATCTTGCCTTTCACATGGTATGTGAAATCAAGTTTATAAGAATACACAAGGGTGATTTTAAATAAAAATAATATTAAGTACATCGGAGTTTTATGCTCTTTCTCTTTTCATACAAATCTATTTGCAATTTTGGTTCAACTCCTTTTGAAGAGTGTGGAACAATCAGCATTCTTTTGGGAGTAAGTACATTTGTCCTAGATTAACTGAAACCCCATTTTTTAATTGTATTTAAAATAACCCCACAGCTTTCCATAATTAATTCAGAAAAGAAGGAAAGTTCAGTTTGGCTCTATTTCAATATTAAAAAAGGGAAGCCTCTTAATGTATTTTCTTCTTAAACACAACCTACAGAGACATGACTCAATATAACAATGGAACTTGATGTTTGATATGTTTGAATGTATTCTACATCGGATGTCATTTGTGATGGGTAGTTTGGACCAAGACAGCACCGAAAACAGCTGGAGGGGCTTAGCTCCCTCAATGTTGTCTGACTGCCAGATACGCAAGCTATCCACACTCTGGTCAAACACTTAAATGAATAACTGCATTGTGTGGGGAGAGATTAGCAAGCAGAAGAGCTTCATCATTACAGTTCTGACTTTAAGAAGGAACATATGGTTCCAACTGTTCATTCAACTGTTTTCATTATTGTGTCTCAATGTGTCTCACTTATTTGAATATATCCATACAATCCTTCATAATCTTCTTCCTTTTTTGCCTGTATTTGTTTTAATAAGATCCCACTCACGGTATGTGTCTACAAATACATCATAATATTCCTCCCAGGTCACTTTGTCTCTGTACACTCTTTTAATTGTGGGTAATGCATTTTTTTTTCTTTTACTTGACACCAAGGGAGCACACCTGCAATGCAGAGGATTACCCAACATTGCAACACACACACACACATACATTCTCACAATCGCATATCATGATGCACCCGTAGTACCGGTGATGGGAAAGAGCAGGCTTCGACTAAGAAAGCCTTAAATACAACAAATCATCCAGGTCCCTGGACTTGAGTCTTGTACCTGAAAAAAAAGATAAGGAGGTTATCAATTCAAACATGTTTCTTTGATTACATGATAACCATGGTAACGTACCCTGAGGCTGTGGTGGCTGGAGACTTTCGGGAGGCTGCCTGACGTATCATTCTTGGTAAGGTCGCCAGAGTTGGAGTTCTTCACCGTGAGACTGGTGGGGGAGGTCTGGCTGTTCTGCATGTTGGGAGACGACCCATGCGATGCCAAGTTGGCTGCATTAGGAAGATGGAAACATAAACGTGTGAATATAGATACTGTGATCTTGCTGAACAGATCTAATGGAGTGAAAACCCAGTGTTAGTTGAGATAAGGGATAGAAAGGGGGAGATGCGGAGGGGGAGACAGAGAAAAGAGAGATAGAGAGGGAGGAGAGACAGAGAGGGGGAGATAGAAAGGGGAGAGAGAGGGGGGAGATAGAGTGGGGAGATAGAGTGGGGAGATAGAGTGGGAGGATAGAGAGGGGGAGATAGAGTGGGAGGCTAGAGAGGGGGAGATAGAGGGGGGAGATAGATGGGGGAGATAGAGGGGGGAGATAGAGGAGGGAGATAGAGGGGGGAGATAGAGGGGGGAGATAGAGGGGGGAGATAGAGTGGGAGGATAGAGAGGGGGAGATAGAGTGGGAGGCTAGAGAGGGGGAGATAGAGGGGGGAGATAGATGGGGGAGATAGAGGGGGGAGATAGAGGGGGGAGATAGAGGGGGGAGATAGAGGGGGGAGATATAGTGGGAGGATAGAGAGGGGGGGGGATAGAGGGGGGGGGGGATAGAGGGGGGAGATAGAGTGGGAGGCTAGAGAGGGGGGAGATAGAGGGGGGAGATAGAGGGGGGAGATAGATGGGGGAGATAGAGTGGGAGGCTAGAGAGGGGGAGATAGAGGGGGGAGATAGAGGGGGGAGATAGAGTGGGAGGATAGAGAGGGGGGAGATAGAGGGGGGAGATAGAGTGGGAGGCTAGAGAGGGGGAGATAGAGGGGGGAGATAGAGGGGGGAGATAGAGGGGGGAGATAGAGGGGGGAGATAGAGGGGGGAGATAGAGGGGGAGATAGAGGAGAGGGAGGGGGAAGACAGAAAAGAGGGAGATAAGGAGGGGGGAAATAGAGATGGGGGACGATAGAGAGAGGACTTTTCTGCATTTTGGAGGACGACCCACGCGACGCAAAATAACAAAGGCAGGGGGAAACAATTTTCTTAAGAGACAGAGGAACTTGAAGGACAAAACAGATCCCAACTATATGAACAATGTGACAATTCTTAATTGACTGAGGTATTACATAATCATTTATTGACGCTCCTTGCTGCTCCATACTGTGCGTATGTGAGCCACCCTGAGACAAGCTGCCACCAATGTCTGTGAGATAGCGGATAATGGGCAGCAGGCTACCGCCACGCTTGGCCCAAATCACATATGAACAGAGGACCGATTCATAATAGTATTACATAATAGTTCATTGACCCCACCCACCTTGTTGCTCCATACTGTGAGTGTGTGAGCCACCCTGAGACAGGCTGCGACCAATGTCTGTGAGGGAGCGGATCATGGGCAGCAGGCTGCTGCCACGCTTGTCGCGATGCTTCTTCTGGCTCTGGTGGTGGTGCTTGCGGAGCAGAGCTTCCCTGACCTGCTCCCGCTTGTCCTCCTCCAGCTGGTTGGACATGATCAACTTGTCCAGCACCAGGTCTAGGGGCAAGAGTCAAGAGTCAAGGGTCAAGACTGAAGAGTCAAGGGTCAAGATTGAAGAGTCAAGATACAAGATTCTTGCAATCATTAAAACATGCAATATAAAAAACATTGAAAGATTTAACAAATTCATTCAATTCAATTTATTCAACCATATTAACAGTATATACAGAGTAAAAATAGCATTGCAAATCATACGATTGCCATAATTTGAACCCCAAAGAAGCAGTGCTTGTCAGCTATGTAACATAACTAGACAATAAGGGCAATAAAACAGAAACATTGAGTAGGGAAACAAGCTTAAATATAAATTAAAATTTGGACTTCTGGCCTGGAGCTTACAGAAAGTTATTGCTTGCAATAGCACATACATGCAGTGCAATAGAATTTAAACAATGAATGAATAATACAGAAGAAAAAGACAGTTACGGAAAAAAAAAATGGGAAAGAAGGCTGAAACATTATCAGCATGTATAGGAAAAGGAAGGATGATATCATGACACACTTAATTAGAACCATTGTCCCACTCACAGTGGATGATTGATTCCCAGGGTGCTCATTATATTAATGTCCAGTGTCCAGTGCAAAGACCTTGTTCTGACATGATCAATTTGCCCAGGACAGATGGGTCTTTCAGTGCCTATCTCCATTTGCGCGTGAAGATGTCTCTGACACCGGCTTGTTGAGACTGGCAAAAGTTTCTCGAAAAATCAATCTGGCTAGTCTCCAGGAGATCAAGTAGAGACTCGGTGTACATGAGGAAGGTTTTTCACCAAGCTGTTTATAAGCTACAAACAACTTAACGCACGACTAGTGACCTGTTCTAGCGCTCAATGACATACCTTAGTTTGTTCCTGTTTTAACATACAGGTAGTGGGAGTGAATTTCCAACAATCCTAATCAAATTTGACATATCATGAACTTTGTATTCAGATACTTGTTAACAACAAGCATTTTAATTAACAAAGATCAGATATCAACTAAAGCTGATGGGAATCAAAATCATTGAGAATCTGATTAAGCACAAGAACAGGTCACCACTTGTGTATAAAGTCATCTGGAGCTGACGAACAGCTTGGTGAAACAGAGCCCAGGTTGGTAAATAGTCTCCAGAGGCCAATGAGATACTCGCTAATACCTGGATTTAAAATGGCTACGTGGTTCTTACCCATGACATTCAATGTATGTCCCGTACTGACTGACGTATTTGCCTATCAGAGGCATCTACTAGAATTTTGTTGTTGAATGTTGTCATACAATGCATGGTCCACTGGTTCACTGGTTTGAATGGCCTGACTTTTGCCTAACATCACGGAAAGGCAGCACCCAGACTTTGGCGTAATTTGTTTTGTTCAAATTCCATGGCCTATACTTGCCTAACATCACGGAAAGGCAGCACCCAGACTTTGGCGTAATTTGTTTTGTTCAAATTCCATGGCCTATACTTCGGTCAGTACGGTGCTCATTGCACATTGCATACAACCACCCTGAGAACAAACTCTGTCCAGTATATACGGGTCTCACCTGCAATCTGGACAATGTTGTCTGCCTCCATGTCCAGACACACTGTGCCACTGATCAGGCAGGACCTCAGTTCAAACAGGCTGTGGAGAGGCAGTGTGGCCACGTGGGGCTTACTCCACCTGTCTGCACCAACATCCACGTCCTCCTCATACTTTATCCACCTATTGGTATCAGAAAGTCAGACACATTGAAACAGTGTACATTCTTCATTAGCCCAAATGGTACAAGTTTGCTCAACTTTGTACTTGTATTACTGTATTTTTTCACTAGTAATGCACACATATCCCATAAAGCAACATTCTGTTTAGCACAGAAAGCGTTAAAACTATTTCTGATGGGTAAACAATACCATCCTTACAGAATTCAATCATCTCAATCTTGACTAGCACCTTAACTTTGAACAGACTCGCAAGTTCTACAGATCACTGTTAAGTGTGCCCCTAAACTCTCTCTATGCAAAGCCCATTGCCTCATTACACATTTCATGCCCCTATGGTACCGAACAGATAAGATGGGTGTTGCAGGATTCGTAGAATGGATAGCAACTTGTGATGCGAGATAAGGAAAATCATTCCCTGACACTGGACGCACTCTTACGACAAGCAATCATAATTTCTGTGATATCATCATAATACCGTGCAACCATCTGGCTATTCAGTGAATGTCTTGCAGTAATTCTGTGCCATCAGTGCCATAGCAAAGTTCCCCATCCTATTTAAGATTTCATAGGTTACATGCCCATGACAACCACATCAGGGCCTTGTTGCATAAAACTTACCTTTGATGGTAACTTTGCTACCCATGGCAGCTTCTATGGATAAATTTTAATTTGATTGGCTGTCGAACGATATTACCATGGTAGTTACCATTGATGACAGAGTTACCATTAATGGTGAGTTTTATGCAATGGGGCTCACTCAGTCCCCATACCAGGAGACCACCACCTACCTAGCCATCTCTTTCCATTCCAGTTCCTCCCCATCGGAGCCGTAGCAGAGCTCCTCCATCTCAGTGAAGATTTCATGAGATTCATGGCCCTCGTCCGTCTCATCACCCAAGATGAACTTCACTCTCTGTGATGCCTCCCCTGCACAAGAAAACAAAAAAGGTTAGAGACAATACAATTGAATAGTAAATCTTCCAAGATTCCAAAACAGTGCCCTCCATTTTGTTGTACGCACTTGAAACGAATTTTACTCTCTCCATAATCAAAATATAAATAAATATATAAATTTCTATATTTATTTGTTTAACTTCATCTTTAAACTCATCCACTACCTGATCTATTCTGTCCGAATTTGTCAAGTAAAGACAATTTTCTGATTATCAACTATAAATGTGATTTTAGACTTGTTTCTCATTTTACAATTTTTCCTGATTAGGGGATACATGCTGACTTCCGGGTCAGTTCAAATTTCGTGTAAATTTTCTTTTTGTCTCTCTTTCAGATCATCAATTATAAATTTGACACTTCTTTCTTTGATCTATCATAACCGCTCTGATTATCTCACCATTCTTGTCTAGGAGCAGTGCATCCACACTGGCGTCAGGGTCTGCATTGGGGGAGTAGACGTCGGTCGTGTGTCCGCTACTGCTGCTGTTGTTGGCGCTGGTGCCGCTGCTACCCCCATTCTTGTGCTTGTTCTTGCTTTTATGGCGGTGCTTGTGGTGGTGGTGGTGGTGGTGCTTGCTCTGCGGCTGCTCTTCATTGAGGGGTACGTGCACGCCCACATAGATGGCTCGATGACCTGCAGGAAGAAATAGAAGAAGAAATAATTAGTGATAGCTTGTTACACATCTATCTCAACCCTTATGGTGTTGATGGTGTATTATTTCACTATTAAATTACACAAATCCAATTGAGTAAATAATAAGTGATAGCTTGTTATGCATTTATTTCAACCCTTATGGCTTCAATGGTGTATTATTTCACCATTAAATTACACAAATCCAATTGAGTTAACATTTTTTCAGTTTGAAGAACACACATGCTGTAATGTGGCTTGAACCTGGAACTAAGCAATATTCAGTCATAGATCACACCCACTATACCACAAGACCTCTCTTCTGCATGCAAAGGCAAGTTTGACAGGAATTGAATTCCAGAGCTACGGATGTCTCACAATTTTAAAACGATGCCCCCTCATTAATTCCACATCAATTCAGCATGCAGAAGTCAGCCAGGGAAGATGCATGGTAATGTCTTCTGAGAGGAGGATGGGTTGAGAGAAAGATTGACATAGAGAAAGGTAGACAGAGGGAGAGAGGGGGACACAGAGGGACAGACAGGGAGCAAGGGAGAGAGAGAGGAGAGAGAGAGAGGGAGGGGGAGAGAATGAGAGAGAGAGGGAGAGAGAGGGAGAGAGATGGAGAGAGAGGCAGAGACGGAGAGACAGAGGGAGAGAGAGAGTGAAAGAGAGTGAGAGAGAGAGAGTGAGGGAGAGAGAGGGAGAGAGGGGGAGAGAGAAGGAGAGAGAGAGGGAGAGAGAGAGGGAGTGAGAGGAAGAGAGAATGACAGGGAGAGAGAAAGGAAAGGGAGAAAGAAAGCAAGAGAGAGAGAGAGAGAGAGAGAGAGATGAGGGTGCATGTTTCTAGGTTATCTGGCATGAAGCCAACATCTCACTCCTTTCCTCGAATGTGGCAAAACGCTGATCTCCTAATCTAATTTTGGGTGAATGTTGCAGGTCTCTCTATCAACACCTGTTTAATCAAAATGCACAAATCATTGTAGCTGCTGAAGTATCTACATGTATAAAAAAAATCTGATAAATGTAAGGCATCATTAGATTTGATTTTATCAGCTCTGACAACTTTTGACAATTAAAGGTTCATTATATCAAACTAATGATTATCTGTTTCTAAAAGTCTTGCTTCTTTCACGTGTCACTTTCCCAGAGTCTCATCTTTCCTATTGTAATTTCCTCTTCCCGTCTCATTCATCACACACATGTGTCCTTTGGTTGCCATCATTCTCTTCCCCATCTCCCTTTCCTCCCATACATTGTCGCCACCCTCTACTCAAAACATACTGTCTATTCCGCCACATGTAATAAGTCAATACAATTTTCAGGGTTTGGTATGAGAGGGTTAACCCTTCCATTCCTTGCTTCCTTCATCCTACTCATCCTCTCTTCTCCATCCACTCCCTCTCTGCATTTCTTTTCTCACTTAACCCTATCCTTTACCTTTCTTTACCATTTTTCTTCCTTCTACCATTCAAGATCATCCCATAACCTGCAAATCTCTAATATCAGCCCAAAGTGGATGAGAATTGAGCCTGTCTGATAGAAAACATGTAGGTCTACACATTTTAACCCTCACCGTACCAAAACATGAAAACCCCACTGAATTACTAAACATATTTACCCACTTACTATAGAAACAAAGAATTCCTGTTTCCCAAGTTTCCTACTCAGAAATGGGAACAGGATATACCCGGTTCCCGGACACGATGGCAGTGCCTGCAAGCAACCAGTTATGATCGATATTCACCCTTTCTTAATCAAAAGTGTACACACACACAGTACATACGTACAGTAGCTTGGTAGCCCCAAATAAGCTTGTTTCTGGCTGTGCGTGCTAGTCTAAACCGTTCGTAGTATACGGGTTAATGACAATGGTACGAAGAGGGTTAACTCTTTTCAGTCAGTCGATAAGTATGAATTGAGACTGAAATTGACAAGTCGAGACTCTAGTTTGATCCTTACAGACTCATGACACATGTTTTGAGACAGTGTCTGATTTCAGTCTCTTCTTGATAACTACATACAGGAGCAGAGAAGTGCACTCAATTAATTTGTTTGCCAAAAATAGTTCATGCCCCTTGGGTTTTGGAGAATGCAATCCATCATTATTCTTTTGGATTGGAAGGGAGAATAACTGTTTCACTGCCAGGAAAAAGGCCTGTTGTTGGACTTCACATATCATGCACCTATGGTATTGAGATGATGAAGAGGGAAATGTGAAAAAAAATGATGTACATGTATGAGAGATAAGATGGGGAGAAAGGAGGGCAAAAGGGAGAAGAAAAGAAAAATACTAACTAGGCACATACATGTAATACAGCACCAAAGAGAAAATAGCTTGGGTTATTCTGTTTCCATCATCTAACTTTTCTTTGCCTTCTCTCTCTCTCTCTCTCTCTCTCTCTCTCTCTCCCCCCCCCCCTCTCTCTCTCTCTCTCTCTCTCTCTCTCTCTCTCTCTAGCTCTCAATCTCTAGCTCTCTTGCTCACTCTCTATCTCACTCACCCACTCTCTCTTTCAAGTGCACTTTTAAGTAAGATTTTAAAGCCATCATATATAGTGTTCATAATATGTAACCTTATTCCAAATAAAAAATCAGAAGTAGATATGGAACTAGTCAGCACTTATCACTAAGCACTCTGTACATTTCCAGGCCTGTTACTTTCATCTTGTGCATGATAGTGATCAGTAACATACTACTCCAATTAACACTTTATGCACCAGTATTGCTTTTTTTTTTTTTTTATTTAGTGAGAGTAATACATATAAAACCCATATAGCAGCAGTTTGTGTGGCAAACAAGGATTTAAGCCATTTTCAGAATGTTTGCCATGCATCTTCATCTGATTAGACTATCAACTCTTTACTGTGGGCAAGCTAAAATACAGCAATGTATTCAAATATTGTACAGCACTACAGACTCGCTATCTAAGTAACACATAATTCATCATTATCTTGAACAAGTAGTGCATATGGGAAAATACTACATGTACATGAACATACACCTCCACGGACGTATCCTGGAAGTAAATAGAACGAGGGAATGATATAAACAGATGTCCCTCCACATGGCATGTGGGCTGTAGTGATTGAGTAGGAGGGGTCTTCACAGGATCGCAGTTGCAAATTATCCCGATCAGCGCTCTACGGGAAAATTGGTTGACATTTCCAACGGCATCTGTATCAGCCCAAAGCGAGCAAACCATGCCGTTTCGCCCGGCCGATCTGATTCTGAGCTGACTTATGTATTGAGGATTTGTACCAATTGAGATGAAAGGTATCGTCATGGGACCAAGGTTGCAAATCATCCTGACCAGACCTCTTCAGGAAAATTGGGTGGAAGTTACTGCATCATCCCAAAATGAGCAAATTGTGCACTGCCGGTATATGCCCATCCTCTTCTGATTCTGAGCTGATGTAAGTACATTTAGGCCTGTACTTATTGAGTAGGAAGGAGTCTTGATGGGCCTGAAATTGCAAATTAATCCACCCCACCTCTTCAGGAAAATTGGTTGGGAGTTTCCAAACCACATCTACATGTACATCAGCCTGAAATGGGTAAAGCTGAGCTGATACATGTGCATGCAATGCCCACCACTGCTCCCATTGCATAATGCAGCTTGTTTGAGCGTGCTTGCATTTTCTCACCCGTCTGGCTTTCACAAGCTCTGCAACTCTCGCAGGGTATTTGCAAGCACATAAAGATCACTATCGAGCCTGACACCTTTCTCTAAATATTAATTCCTGCCCAAATGAGGCAGTATGTCCAGTTTTCATAAGCCAAACAGCACTATTTTCCAACTTTAACCCAATGACATCCGGACATACATGTCCTGATCTATAGGATCTGTGTGCATTAACAGTGAAAAAAAAAAAACCCACATGGCACGTGAAGATTTAAATTCGATAAAAATGGGGCGAGTGAGACACCAGGGGGTGTCCGGCTGTTTGATGACTGCGTTATTGCTAATTCAGGGGATGGAAATAATACAGGGTCAATCATAAAGGCCCGGTGCAAGTAGACAGACCTTCAGCCCATACACCCCTGCTACACGTGTTCCATCGCATGCCTGACTAACAACATGTCGCGAACCGGGTGACCTTTACGGGCAGTCTGAATTTATTTACTTCCTTCATCCAATCTATTTATTTAGCCAGGACCAGACATGTTAAGGCATGTCATGCATCTTCTTCCTCTCCCTTCTCCCTCTACATTTACTCCTCCATTCTCTTTCATTATCTGCCTTCTTTCCGTTCTTTTTCTTTGTTGTCTACCCCATCTCCTTTCTCCCTCTTCTCCCGTTTTCTCCATCATTTCCTTTTTTCATCCACCTTCTTGTCCATCTCCATATCCATATTCAACTTCATCTTCATCTATATCTGCATCTTTGTCTTCATCTTCATAATCATCTTTGTCTTCATCTTCATCATCATCTTTGTCTTCATCTTAATCATCATCTTTGTCTTCATCTTAATCATCATCTTTGTCTTCATCTTCATCATTATCTTTGTCTTCATCTTCATCATCATCTTTGTCTTCATCTTCATCAACATCTTTGTCTTCATCTTAATCATCATCTTTGTCTTCATCTTAATCATCATCTTTGTCTTCATCTTAATCATCATCTTTGTCTTCATCTTCATCATTATCTTTGTCTTCATCTTCATCAACATCTTTGTCTTCATCTTCATCATCATCTTTGTCTTCATTTTTATCACCTTCGTCTTCTGCCTCTTCTCTTTTCGTTTACTCTTCCCCATGAGACTTTCCTCTTCCTCCATCCTCCTCTTTCTCACCTTCTCCTTACCTTCATCTTCACTTCTTGTGATACCTTCCTTCTTATTTCCACATAAACTCTTCTTATCAAGTTCTTCAGGGAAAGGGCATTATCACTCAAAGAGGTACTTCTTAACCAAACATCATCTTGCCCTATATACTACAATCTACACGTACAGTACTACAAATCTAATTAGTAGAGACCTCATATCTTTTAACAATTTGTCCAGGTAACAAAAACAGCTTATCATCCAGGGTCCTGTTACATAAACTTACCATTGATGGCAACTCCCATGGAAACCTTGAATTTGATTGGCTGTTTTATGCAAGAGGGCCCAGGTGTGTTTATACATGTAGGGCCAAGGCTCAAGACAGTCAAACGCTATACACTTAACCCGAGATATGTCTTATAAAGACGTGAGATTGATCGCAACCTGACTTGCGATTTATATCAATCATAGCTCTGTACACAAAGAGGAAATTGGACTTGCGATCGATACAGATCAATCGCAACTCTTTTAAAGACAGGGCCCTGAGGTTATTGCCTGAAGAAAGGGACATCTTTCAGTCATCTTTCAAGTAGCTGTCATCATCGTCCTCTTTCTCTATCCCTGCCTGCACTATCCTGAGCAAGCAAACATCAACATACTGTCCAGAAAGTGTACATGTATCTAGATAACTATATGTGCAAGATAGTGACAATAAGTAAGTCTGTTCTTTCTTTTCACCAGAATAATACAAAGACTAATATGACAGCACAATAATAAAATATCATAGTCCTGTTTCACTCTTTGTGTGCAACATGTGACTTTTTTCACAATAAATGCAAACAATTCCCATAGAGTAGCAGCTTCTCTGGCACATTACAGGTTAAAGAGTGAATGTCATCCTCTCACAGGAGCTTTTGTAACACCCATACACCTACCCTGAATCTAATCTTACCCAAATTTAAAGTTACAAGCACACAAGGGATACACAAGTGCATACAATTTGGCACTGCTCATGCATGTAAGCAAGGCTCTTGTCACTTCTGTCTTTCTGTCAGAATATAAAAGGATACGTCTGGCAGGACAGAGAATGCAAAAACAGGAGCCTATTTAAACTTTAAATACTGATTACCATTCTCTCATACACTTGAAACTATTGTAACACCCCACACCTTAAACTAATTATTACAAGTACATACACATGCATGAGGAATAAATGTTGGCATTCAATTTATTATGTGCATTTATGCAAACATCCTTTCACAATCTTTATTCTTGACAAAGTACCAAAGGATTCATTGGAGAGACTGACATAGACAAGAACCCATCTCCATGGCCAAAGCCATAATCTCATTCATGTACACTGCAGCATGGGGACTATTGCAACACCACCTCCTACATACATGCAAATACCTGTGCACGAGGGACACATACGTGCATAAAATTTGGCACTGTACGTATGCAGGCCTCTCCTCACTTTCCCTTTTGTTGTCACAGCACCGGTGGATTCATCGGAGGGTAAAGAGAATGTTATAGACAAGGACCTGTCTAAGAGCGCTCCCCGCTCTCTCCAAGGGACTATTTCATGAACCCCTGCCAACGTAACGTCCGCTTGCACAAACACGTGCAGCGCGCCTCCTGAATCAATACTTTACAATACACCCCCTTCAACTGCCTTGCCTGCAGAAATGTGCATTTTTAGCTCTTTAATCTTTTTGCAGTGAAAAGAGATCTACACTGAAGACAGAACACTAACAATGTTTAGTTTCCTTTCTTCTTTTGTTTAATTTTGTTATTTTCATTGTTATCTTTGTCTTATGTATCTTGAAACATTTTCACGATTTACTTATTTGTCCACCTATTCCCCCTTTTCTTCTCCACCTCTCCACCATCTTTCTACTTTACCCTTTTCATGCTATTTTTCTCCTTCATTTTCTTCTTTCATTCTTTGTTCCTCCTCATCTTCCACTCCCTCCTCCTCATAATTATTCTGATCACATTTCTTACTGTTTCCAACTCTGCCTTCATCTTCTTGTCCTTTAAGGGAATATATTGTACTAGAAAGACAAAAAGCCTTCGAAAGGGTGATCGTGAGCAATCTTCTTACCAATGGTCTTAAATTCATGTACATGTGTTGTCCATTTTAGAAATTTGCTGAAAGTTATTTTCCCTGAAATGATCCACATTTGGAATATTCAGTGATCAAATCACAAATCCTCAAAATGTTAATTCTTCTTCTCAACCGGTTGCTCATGGTTAGATTCTCAGGCTTCATGAACACTGGTTCAATTGGGATGTCAAAATTTACTACGGAACTGCAGTAACCAAAGGGGTGTGGCTTAAAGCTCCCTATCGCAAATAGCCGATATCAAGCGATATCGCCTCGCGATACCAATATCTGATCAATTGCTCTTGGGGCATATACTTCCGGTAAGAGTTTAGTATGTATTCAATTCACACAATAACGCACAGAATCTGTAACTTCGACCCTTATAAACCTCGTAATATCAAAATGAAAGAATTGTTACAAGGACGAAGGACTTGAAAAAAATACCACCAATCACTCCAGCGATGTTTTTGCCTACCTCAACATTGATTATGGATGGACTAATGAAAGAATGAAAAGACACAAGCAAGACGATGGCTATAGACTGTTCTTGAACCAGAACTTCCATCCCAAGAATTAAAGGTTAAAAAAAATAAGAGCGCCACGCGCGTTCCGATTTGGAGAGCTATATGCGATAGGGAGAATTGTGCCCTAAAGGGGAGTTTGAAGTTTATTTATAGCCTGTAACCTATAATCTGTTACCTGTTCAGCAGATTATGTGGGAGTCGCACTGTTCAGTATCTGAGTAGAGAAAAGCCAGCCCACATATATACCGGCTCAGTAAAGAAAAGTCTACCCCGATATAAAGTTGGTTTCAATAAAATCAGGAACATGAGAGTAACATATTAGTGAGGATTCGATGAAAATCCGTCAAAGGATAAGAAAGTTATAATTTGGTGACGTCACGTGTGAGGTGCTTTCTCATGTTGTGTACATTTTTTTGTGAAAATGTCCATTTTCTCAACAGGATATGCTTGCATCATTTTACCTGTGCATTAAGTGATACATCATCACAAACACATATCTATAATACACAAACTTCTACAAAAAACTAATTATTCCTTCATCTAAAACAGAAAAAGACCAATTTATGGAATCATAAAGACACGGGAGATCTCACATGTGATGTCACAAGATTGGAATTTCAAAAGCTCATAAATTTATTATCCTTTGACAGATTTTCTTCAAACATTCACTTATGTTTCTTTCATGTTTCTGCTTTTATTAAAAACAACTTAATTTCAGGGTGGACTATCCCTTTAATATTATTATTTCTCACTCCTAACGCTCCTCCTCCCCCTCAGTCCCACCCTTGCCACTCTTCTCCACAAACAAGCATGTGGGCCTATCATGTTTGGCTTACAAACAACAAAATCAGTCTTTACTCCGCAGTCCGCAGACTTGGCGAATAAGAGTGCCAGCAAGAGTGTGAAAACAGAAACCCAATACTCATTAGAAAGTGCTCCCATCAACACAATCAAGGAGGAAGCGATGCTGTCAGTGGCTGCTTCTTCATTAAAACGAGTGGAAAACGACGATTGTCCATTCAAGTTTGCCACATCGATTGAGAGGATGGCAAGTTACCATGGAAATGGTGGGTGGGAGTGGGCGGTCGGTTACAGCCCATCTTCTTGACATGCTGTTACACTATCAGCCATACATCAATTCTGTTCATTAGAGCGAAGAGCGTACTTTGATGGAAAAGTTAGGAAGAGTGATATCAGGTTCAGCCTGATCATGTCAAAAGAAATAATATCAAAGTGGACAAAGGGAGAATCATCCCTTTTTCAGTATTGTTCAGTATGTACAATAAGTCACCGCTGTACGCCATCTCTCTTACTTTCCTCCTCTGTTCTCTCTCTTATCTGTCTCTTCCCTTCAATACCCGTCTCTATCTATCCATCTGTTTGTCTGCCTACCCACCTGCCTGCCTGTCTGTCTGTCTGTCTGTCTGTCTGCCTACCCGCCTGCCTGTCTGTCTGTCTGTCTGTCTGTCTGTCTGTCTGTCTGTCTGTCTGTCTGTCTGTATGTCTGTCTGTATGTCTGTCTGTCTGTCTGTCTATATTGGTCTCTTCCCTTCTCTCTCCCTCACACTGACACACACATTTTCTTTCTGAAACCATTTCCCACTTTTTCCTCCCTATTTTCAACTCACCCCTCCCTTTCTCTCTTTCTATCTCTATCTCCCTGTCTGTCTCTCTCTCTTCCCCCTTCTCTCCCCCATTCCTCTCCCACACAACATTTCTACCTTCTGCATGTACATCTCTTTTATCTCCTCCATAATCTACCTTCGCCACTTCCACTGTATCTATTTTTGCAATGCTTTTCTACCCCTTTGGCTGTTCCCTCAGCATGCACTTAGCCTACTATTATATCCCCAAAATATGAAATCCATTCTTCTTTGGGGCTTTTATTACAAAGTAGATCTCGGCTGGTGGTAAACAGTGCAGTATCTCATTCCGCGAGCTGGCTTACCCTTGGCAATAAGATGTGATTGAATGCAAGGACAAATTTAAGGCACAATTTCCTACCCTAGAAACACATTTCTTGATTATGACACTACTGTTTCACACTATGTAAGTACGGGCACATTTTCCTGTGATGCAGAAATAAGCTACAAGTTACAAAGATTTGTAGTTTTTGTACCATGCACAAGATCATTTGTTATCCTCTTGTTGGTCATATATTGCTTTGATGGGAAAAGTGGAGAGAAAGGAGTTAAATATTGGAATGTGGAAAGAGAGGAGGGAGAGGAAATGTAAAGACAAGAGGAAGGCAAAGAGAGCACGAGGGAAGGAAGACAGACAGAAAGAAGAAACAAAGATCTTGAAACAGAAAGGGAAAAGAAGTAAACAGATAAAAAGAAAGAAAAAAAGAGGAAATGTAAGGAAAAAAGGGGGAGAAAAAAGACAGGGACAAAATTATCAGAAGGAAAGACAGAGGCAGAACAGACAGAACAGAAGCAAGGCAACCCAGGAAAATCTGTTGAATAAGATATTAAAAGTAATACTATTTTCCATAATGTATTATGGAATATATTGACTGGGTACAACCAGCAAAGAGCAATACTCCAGCTGTATCTTACAGTACTAGGAAATAAATGATTGGTATAGCTTGGTATGGCCTACAGGTACTCTGAAGATGAACTTCTTCAGTGTGCTAGCACCTGGGAAACATCACGTCCTATTCCACTGATTTGCATTTCAAAGTCTTCACTCCCTCTCACATCCTTGGGGACGATTTCAATCTCTGTCTTCAAACACCTCATACTTGCATTCCTTTCCACATTACCGGTTCCAGGTAAATTACCTGTGCATTGCTAGTATTTGGCCTCAGGTAATCCATAATCTAATTGGCATGTCTGCATAGGATATGACGGAAGCCAGCGACATATATGTGGTGCTCTATACATTAATTTGGTTTGCGTACAAACCATTTAGATAGAAATGTCTCCACCAAAGTGCAAACTAATTTCACTTTACCCCTGCAAAGGATATGATGGAAGCCAGCTACATAGATGTATGTAGTGTTCTATACATTCTTTTGGTTGAAGCCAGCTACATAGATGTATGTAGTGTTCTATACATTCTTTTGGTTGGCAAACAAACCATGGAGACTGAAATGTGTCTACCAAAACACAGACTAATTTCACTTTACAGTTACAACTGTCTACAAAGACCACTTTCTACAGAGGTCTACAGACATTAACCATAATCCCTTCAGGACAGCTTGCAAGTAATTGCAAAGGTTTGTGCGTAAGGACCACCTGTGCATAGAGAGGATTTTGCCATCTCCCTGGTATTGGCCTTTATAGACAGGTTGGACAGTACTAGTAAACACAATGGTACATTCACTAAAAGGCACAATCCATTTCAGTAGAATCTTAATAGCACGGTACAACATCCTTTTGGTCAGCTCAACAGTGAGCCACAACAAAGAAAAATGGCATGCTAGCTTACTGGAGCACTCTTGGGGATAGTCCACAAGAAATAGCGCAGTTCTAGCGAGCACCAACTCTTACAGTGTAAATGCGGAGATGTGGTAGCATGCAGCAAACCAATGTTTAATGGCCGAAAGTTGTTTACTCATTATGTTCTGGTGCGATCATGAACACGTATAATTTAGAAAGGAATGTTGGATTTGTCAAAATACAAGTTTGTAAATGCATGTAAATTCTTTGACCACTCTGACCTCATGACATCACATGTCCTGGCAACATGACCTCTGAAAAAAGGGAGTGCTATGATAGACCACGCTCTCACTGCAGTGTAAATCCAGTGATTATCACAGGGCGGACGTACCATGGATATCACGCCATGGTACTCTCTTGCAGCGTAAACAGGTTCTGAGCCAACACATCCATTCATTTCATATTACACATTCAAACATTTACATATGAGAAATTCTGTTCTCAATTCACTTCCTAAAATTAACCACAAAATCGAAGTGTGGTTCCGGACGTGAAATAAATGCACTCAAAATCAGCCCTACCACAGCAGACAAAAAGACTCCTTCTTCTACAGAGATGTCTAACTTTGCAATCAAGTCCAAATTTATACACTTAATCGTCTGAGCCCCCGAAAAATTCAATAAGAGCTAGTTTAGATCAGACAGGCTGCCTACTGTGTGTAAAGCTGTACGTACTGATAGCTTCACTCACACTATTCACATGGGAAGTACTATCATTACTATCTTGTACATTTCGAAACATTTATGCTCTGCTGCAAGGAATATTCTTACCTTCAGACGGTTGTTTCTTCTAACTTTATCTCTGCCATTTTTATATTCTTCTTTATCAGACAATTACTAGACAACACAGCAAAAAAAAGGAACCTTGCCAAGAAGGATGTGTTTTTAAAAATGCCCCAGAAATTGTGCCCCATCATCTGGCATGAATGCAACATACATGTTCATGAAAGCCTTCAATAGCAAATAGGATTGCCAAGTATTCCATTCATAACCCTTGCACATTGACATACAATTTTACAACTGCTTCACATTTAAGTACATTTCCAATAAAGTTTATATCCAACTGCCCTCATTGAAATCAGAATTATGAATGGCTCAATGGACAATGTCTGTAAAAAAAACAAATAGATAGTGATTCTGAATCTCAAGATGTTTTGCACAATGAATGTCAGACCTGTACTTGCAGATATGCCTTGTGGTCACGATGAAGCAAGGGTTTCACTGTGTATTCAGCTTCATGGTTAATTTTTCTGCTGTCAACACATCAATCATACAGCAGTGTTCATTAAGACACTGATAAGACTTGTATAATCTTGGGAATCAATATTTCATTCTTGAGACAACAGGATGTATGACAAGTTGGGACCGAATATGATAAAATTACTTTTTATGTGTACACTGAATCTAGAAAATTAGTAAAATTGTGATTGATGTGTGCATCCATTTTCTTGAAGGAAAACAAAACCTATGGCTATTTGACAAAAATCATAATCAGTGAGAGAAGAAGAGAAAGTTGTGACTATTTGATTTTTTTCTATCACTAACCCTAAACTCACGCAATTCCAACCAGGGGAAAAAATCCTTGCAAAGGCTACTTTTTGTGCCTGATGTCCTGAAACAGGCACCCTCAATCGATGCATTTTTCGCTAGAAATATTCATGAGGGCTCTTTTGGGGCATTGGGGCTAAATCACCCTGAGCCCTCTTGTAATTTATTCCACCGTTCCAACAAAACTTGTCCATCAGTAATACTGTGGCCATTGAAGATGTTGAAGATTCGTGCATAATGACAATGACAGTTCTGCAAATTACGCTCTGCAAATACTGCCTGAGAGCTGCTTTTCTACATTAGTGCCATTCTCATTGGACTTTAAAAATCGCAAAGTTAGAAAAATCACGAAGTTAGGGTGAAAGTTGCCTAGCAACCGTACCAATAGCTGAATGGTCCTATTGTCCCGGTCCCCTAACTTCGCGATTTTTTAAAGCCAAATGAGAATGGCACTATTATGTACAATTTAACTCTATGGGATGGGTGTGCGGTGCAATATTTCGGGGCTGGTACTTAAGATCATTCCTAATTCATCACTGTTAATGATTTCCCAGATTGTTCTCATTTCATTACCAGTCTAAATTTTGACTCATAATTACTTAGTAAGGCGTTATTCCTCTTCAAACAAATGTCCTTGATGGTATCGATTTAGAGGGACAGTCCACCCTGAAATTAAGTTGGTTTTGATAAAAAGCAGAAACATGAAAATGACATAATAGTGAAGGTTTGATAAAAAATCTGTTGTTCAAGGATGACAAAGTTAATTTTGTGCATATTTTTTTACCTGTGCATATGTCATTAATTTGTCTTCATCATAACCAGGGAAAAAAATTAATGGAATCATACAATATATGGGAGCGTACCTTACACATGTCTCAAAATTAGCATTTAAACAGACATAACTTTCTTATCCTTTGACAGATTTTCGTCAAACCTTCACTCATTTGTTTCGTTCATGTTTCTGGGTTTTTTTTATAAAAACAACTTAACTTCGGGATGGACTTACCCTTTCAATAAAGCATTTAGGCATGCTCCTGTAAAGTGTACTGAGTGAGATTTCCCAACAGAGTCAACTCCTGGCTACAAATTAGGCTGTTAGATTAATACCATTGGCCTTTCGTCCCATTTTCCAATTATGAAGTACTTGTGACCTCAATTTAACAAATCCCCCAACGCAATTAATACAATGCCACATGTCACTTATGAATGTAGCCTAGGTACTAAGCTGTGAGGTGCATAGACACAACCCAGTCTGGTAACACAGACTACGCCCAAATTGCGTCATGGCTCCTCTGGCTTCTTCCCCTCCACGAGCAAGGGTTGGATTAGGGCATCTATAGTCTGTGTTACCAGACAAAGTTGTTCACAGACTAGGATGTGTCTATGCACTGCATAGCCTAGTACCTAGGCTATTACTACAGTCTGAATGCAATGATCATAAAAGATATTCTATCTTGAATTGAATTTCTGTTTTATAAATGAATTGTTTAAAAGGCCAAATCCTAATGCACTAGTTCATGTTCAGAGTGAAACCCTACATGTTAATGCTGCTAAAAAAACACACATAAGGTCATATCTAAATAGAGATAGGATCACATCCAATCCATCTCTTACACTCATATCAAATAATATATATCATAATATATATTATAATATCAAAAGAAGCCTAGAATTAGGAAAGAATGTACTCAAGAAATTAATTGCATGTTGCAGTCTAATTTCACACCTAAATTGTACCTGTTTTGTGACAGCTTATGCTAACATTATTCTGTGCAAAAATGGAAAGAACCAATCTCTTGATGGATTGATCATTTATAAAGAACCGTTCAAATACATACCCAAGCTGATATGTTTACAAGATCAGCTCATAAGCAACAACATATTCAGCAGAAGTTTCTCATTCTAAATATTTGGGCCATTTCCATTAAAAGTAAAAAATGGAACTATTTCTTAAATCATCAATTTACATTATTTAAAAGTCTTAAAATCTCCTGTCCAGTCAGGCACATAAATTAGAACATGCAAATCACAACTGAAAACGGATATATATTATTTTTTATATGACACATCTCATCCTGAAGAATTATTATAGCCCCAAATATGAATCATCAACGGAAATCTCAATTAACACTCGTCTGGTCAAGCCAAATTAAATAACTGACCAGCCAAAGACTCATCTACCGGTAAGGTAAAGCCTGGAAAAAGGTTAACTCCAGAAATAATGGGTCAATCTATTTAACCATTTCAGTCTAGGGCGAGACTTTATAACGGGGCCCTGTTATAGAGTGACGTAGTTAGTTGTCCATGGCAATGGTCGGGGCCTCTATGATGAGAGATGGAATTTACCTGCAGTTTCATTTTATATTACACAAGTGTAAATACGTGTATCTGAGTAAATTTGTGAATTCAGGAGAATTTGTTAAACTGAACTGTCTTGAATGAAGGAGTGTTTGGCAGATCATTTTGCCGTACATGTATAAAGACTATAGAGGCACCATTGAAGAGGGAATGCAAGAAGTCAGGGAATAATTCTATAACAGGACACACAATCATGCCTTGCTTATATTCATATTTCTGTGTTTCTTCTACTCCTGATCTTTGTTTTTCTTCTTCTCACCTCCAATTTCTCCTTCTCTTCCTCAGTCTTTACTTCCTATTCCTCTTCATTTTGTATTCTTTCTTATTATTTTGCCTTTAACAGCTTCTCAAATCAATATGAATGTAATCATGAAGACGCATTTATATCATAATTATCATTACTAGCAGTAATAGTAGTAGTAGTAGTAGTAGTAGTAGTAGTAGTAGTAGTAGTAGTAGTAGAAGTAGAAGTAGAAGTAGTAATATTAGAAGTAGTAGTAGTAGTAATACCAATAGTAGTAATAGTAGTACAAGTAATAGAAGTAGCATAAGTAGTATAAGTAGTACAAGTAATACAAGTAATACAAGTAGTTCAAGTAGTTCAAGTAGTACAAGTAGTACAAGTTGTACAAGTACAAGTTGTACGAGTGGTACAAGTACCTGTAGTACAAGTAGAAGTAGCAGTAGCAGTAGGTGTAGCAGTAGAAGTAGTAGTAGTAGTAGTAGTAGTAGTAGTAGTAGTAGTAGTAGTAGTAGTAGTAGTAGTAGTAGAAGTAGTAGTAGTAGTAGTAGTACTAGTAGTAGTAGTAGTAGTAGTAGTAGTAGTAGTAGTAGTAGTAGTAGTAGTAGTAGTACTAGTAGTAGTAGTAAGAGAAGCGGCAACAGTAGCAGTATTCATTATCATCATCACCTTCATAATGAACACTATTTTTAATACTGACTCCACTTGATAATTTTTAAGCAGGATTTCTGTTTACCTGAAATCTCATCCTCATCTGCTTCCCTCAGACTGTGGTAGTTCCCCTGATCAACCACCACATCAGATTCGTCCATTTTCTGCAAGAAGAAAACAAACACAAATTCAATGAAATACATGATTCAACTCCGATGAACATCTACTATAAATACCACTTGCATAACATTAACACTTCCCCATCTTATTAAGAGTTGCGATTGATCTGAATTGATCGCAAGTCCAATCTCCTACCTCTTACATGTATGTAGAGAGTTAAGATTGATATCAATCGCAGTTACCTGCTTGGTATGCAATCGCAATCCAATATGTTTCATTATAGGAAAATACTGCTTTGCGATTCATATGACCAGTGGCAGTAGTATTTCAGTTTTTTAGATACACTGTACATGTACATGTGTTAGTTATGGGTATATATTGAGTTGTGTAGTTATGTGTTTTGAAGTAGAGGTTATGAGTGCAAACAACATATGTTTAATCACTTTAAGCAAACAAATATTTAAATGAACACACTGAAGTTGTGATAAATCAATTTTTATTTTGACAGATTCAAAGATAAAAGTATGCACAAACAGTGCTTCATTATTAGTCCCCTGTTTTCATTTGAATACCGTAACGTATACCGTATCTGCATCATGATGAAGTCACATTGCACACATATTGGTTGCCCATTATGTGAAAGTAACTACTTTGTCATTCACTCATCATTTAGTTTTTAAGAGCAGACAGTACTAGCCAGTATGTGGACGAGACAAATCAACAGCGACTAATGTGAATACCTACAGAGTAAATTGATAGTTTCCAAGAAACAGAAAGTATGAGCCAGTATGTGGACCAGACGAAACAACAGCGACTAATGTGAATCCCTTCCAGAATAAATGACGCAGCTCTCCATAAACAAAGATCACCAGACAATGACGAGTCAACCAGATATCAAATGAGAAACAGATATATTTGCTGCCGCCTCCATCAATACGACTCTTATCGACCATACTTTGCTGAAGCCAAAACATGTATTAAACTAGCAAACAAGTATATTCAAATGACTATTTCGGTCATATTCTCTGCAAACTCTCTGCATAGATACATGTATACTGATAGTAGGTTGAAGTAGGTTTGCCTGACTTAGCAATGATTTTAATCTTCAAAATCAAAGCGAAAAATAGACAATGCCATGGAAATGGATAAAAAAAATTCTGTTTCTTGGTCAACAAATTAGAAACAGCCATGAATACAAATCCATATAGTGACAATATACCAAATATGAATGGTATGAATGGCCATACCTACATGTAGCCTTTACTCTCAAGACCCCAATGACTAACCGAGAAACAGATTTTACCTGCAAACTACCACAATGAGAGGGAGGTGAAAGACGAACTCGATGCTGCAGACGCAATCGATGAGACCCCTGGTGTAAAGCCGCCTACTACATCGCATCTTCCAAAACTGATTAAGACCAAATTTCGCCAACCTAGCGGTTACGAGCCCAGGCAATTTACGATGAAAACAAGAGCGTTGGCACTGCCATGGCCGCAGATGGAACAATATTAGGCTGAGTATGCAAGGCATGTAGGGAGGGACGGGAGAAATTGGCTACATGTGCCTTACGCATGTGCACTGCATACAAGGGGTTTTAATCAATAACAGAATGTATGTGGAACACCTTGGCAAGTATGATGTACACATATACACTATCTACATCATGTTTGTGCACATGACACTCATACGTGATGTGTCCATATTTTTATAGCAGGGAAAGAAACTGCACTTGTCCTTAAAAAGTATTTTTCAGAGAAATCCTGGTGACTTTGATCACATGCACCCTTCAATAAGCCATATATAGTAAAGAGCGAGGTTTAAAAAGCCACTTCCAAGAGAACATGTATGCTCAAGCACATGACACTCACATATTGGGCTTTCAGTATTCATTTCCAGGGAAAAACTCAGTCCTTGAAGAGTATCTTTAGAGAAAGCCTGGTAACTTTGATTATATATACATGTAGTGCTCACAGGTCAGAAAAAATGGAGACAGAGGCAAAAGAAGCCACTCCGAAGCTACAGGTACAGCTATCTTCATAATGCACACAACACTATGAAACTCTATGGTTTCTCTTCTTCATTGCCAGGAAAGGATCTCATAATATCAAACTATACTGTAGTCCTCAGAATATCTTAATAGAAACCCTAGAAACTTTTAAGACATGTAGCATAACATAAATCAAGGATATGAAGTGTACGTGCAATGGAGAACAAAGCACGGTACTGCTTCATTAGCCAAATGGCACGCTTTTTTGCTAATAGGGAACATTCCCTGGATCTGATCAGAGCCCTTAAAAGCAGAGTTTGGCCAACTCGGATTGAGATTTTTTCAGAAGAGGCAACATGGTACATATTATTTTGTTATCTGGTTGCCCAACATAGCAACATGCACCATGTGGCTCCCTATTGAAACCGAGTTGGCCAAACTTTGTGTATAAAGGGCTCTGGATCTGACATACTATACTGCTCAAAGGAATTGGCATAGGGAAAGGGAAAGGGAAGGAGCCACAGTTTTAGTGGTATATTTTGTCCAGTTCAGCATGAAACATGATGCATCATGAAAGCATCATGTTTCATGCTGAACTGAACAAAATATACCGCAGTTTAAAACTGAGGCTCCTTCACTTTCTTCCCTTTCCCTTTCCCTGTGCCAATTCCTTTGATATGCAGTGTACATGTACATGGTCTCTAGCAGTGTCTTCGAGATGTCTGAGTGATGATTACACCTATGAGACACACAACCATTCCAGGAGACAAGCAGGATCTCTGAGAATCGTGGTACATTCAAACATGATAAATTTCTGTGAAGACATTTTCCAGTCCCTCGCAGATCTCAGAGATACCTCCATGATGTCTCCACCGATGACACACTGAATTAAGGCAATGGGATATGTATATGCTATTGTACGTCCATATTTACAGCACAGAAAGTGGCATAATTTTGTCCCCGCAAAACAAGAGAAAGATGGATTGTGGGGGTGGTGGATGAAAAGGGACCAAGTGTCCCCTCTTGTTGCTGCCAGACATGTTGTTGGCAGGAGCCGCTCGATATTCATCACACAATCATAACACGGCGTATTGATCCGTCTGGTAATGGCCGTGTAAGATGAGAGATGGTGAAGGTAGTTGAGGGGGAAAATTACTTCAGGTGGCTGGGGAACCTACAGAGCGGGGCCCTATCAATCTCCCCACACAGAAAAATAGATGTGTCAAATATTGTTTTTCAGGGGGTGAACATCCTTTTCAATGTCCTCCATTCCCTGAACCTGTAATAACGCCTCCACATACTAATTCTAATCCTACTGCCTTTTCTTATTCTAGTTCTAACCTATCATGTGATGAATTAAAATAGCAACCAGTGGAATGGTGAAATGTATGTTTGTGATAAATTAGCAGGATTTATTAAGAGACATATGTGCTTTGGGGGTCTTTATCTCACCATTTGCTAGAATAGCAACTTTATATAAATAAACAATATATATAACCATGGTTTATAGCTTCCACTTTATTTCTACCTTACATTCAAATACTTAATTGAATAAACAAATCAAATCTTAAAAAGAAAATTTAAATTACAGACTGACCTGGGCACATTTCAATACATAATGACAAGCACATTATCGCTCAAAATATCTTTTGAAGCGTAAATGAAATAAACAAATTATGAAGGAGAAAAACAAATTTTTCCTACAGTTAGGATATACATACATACATCCAATTTCCCTAGCAAAATCACTAGATTGGCGATGAATCAAATAAAATCTCATTGCTCAGACAAAAGTCAACTCATGATCTCTTTTGATTTATGATAGAGTATTCATAATATATTGCTGCACTTGGAGCAGGTGGCAAGCTCTCTCCCAGTGCAAAGAGGGAACTGCAGGCGCTGGTAAAATGAGCCGCGCCATCCAGCCAGTTTTTCCACTTCACACGTCCGTCCCACGATCATACGTTGCATTCAGACTCGCATGATCTCCTCTGCTTCACACAATGCATCTTTATGTACCAATGTGAACATCCAACATGAGAGGCACATTTAAAAACTGGCTGGATAGCGCAGCTCATTTTACCGGTGCTGTCCAGCCAGTATTTCCACTTCACACGTCTGTCCCACGATCATACAGTGTACAATGCGTTCAGACTCGTAAGATCTCCTCTGCTTTGTGCAATACGTGTATACTACCAATGTGAACTTCCAACATGAGAGGTACACTAGACCTACAAGCATAGCCCAAGAAAGGAACGCTTTGAAAGTGTGAATGGTTAAATTCTTAGAAAGAGGGAAGAGAGAACCGTCTACTCATGATCGAAGAGAGTCAAGATTCAGATTCCCTAGAGATGAATATTTCCAGAGTTTCAGAATAATTTCACACCTAGATAATATATCTTGCCGGTATAGCATGTTAGCAGCATTAACCTGTGCATGTGCTTCAAATAGTAATGTCATCCATAGTGCAAGTGGGTTTTTCTTATAAATGGAACTGGATTTAGTGCATTATTGACTCAATGGAGATGAGAAATGTGTGTGGTTTTTTTTATGAACAAGTGGTCTTTATTCAATTTACTTCCAACAGTTTTCCCACTTTACTTTAAACCTTTTTCAAGGGATACCAAAAATGGTCTTTATAGACAAATGGTCTTCCTATACAAGTGATTGCTAGAGCAGGTTTAGCTGTAATGTAGTACCATTTTTTTTTTTTGGTAAAGTGCAAATACACTTCCCACATTTCTGGCATCGTCACCATGCTTCTGAAACTGAGGACAATTTTTGGTGTGAACCCAGCTACAATTAGAGATTAGAAACATCGAGGCTGAGGCTCATTTAAACGATTAAATATTTATGTTACGCATCTCCAGGCTGGCAGCAGATAACGAATTCAGCTATAGGTGGGACTGACCCTTCGATTGTAGGCAGAGCTACAAGTGAACATGACGTGAAACAGGGTATCTCTATACGTCAGCCTAACTGCAAAGACAGAGCAGAGCTTTTGTGATGAAATGATTAATCCTTTTAAGTTAACGCAGGTGTTCACAAAAGACTGTACACAATACATGTACGTGCAACAGATCAATATGCCTTTTGAAAAGACATTTTAATGAATACGAACTGACCATAAAATTTTAAGTAAGTTACTACAGACAGCACTACTGTATGTCTATCAATGATACATGTATTAATTAAAGATAATCCCAGGCTTGACTAAATGAATTTAAATCAATAACTCTAATTATCAACACATGTACGATAAGTCCATTAGTAGAGTGTTCTATCATTTATCTACAGTTTCACTTTAGCTGTTTGCTTTGGTAATCAACTTAGTGATTGTATTCAACTATTCATAATTGTATTCTTACAGGGCATTTCTTCATATTTTATATTCAAGAGTATGACTTTGTTTCATGAACACCACTCAAAGCACCTTCCACTCTCTTTTTTTCATTTCCTTTTCCTCCTAAGTATGTTTCTCGTAATTGTTCACAACCCAGTTTCTTTTCCTTTCCTTTCTTCAATCATGCTCATTATCCATTGCCCTCTTTCCCTTTCCTTTTCCTGCACCCCCCCCCCCCCCCACACACACACACATTCTCTCTCTCTCTATCTCTCTCTCTCTCTCTCTCTATCTCTGTTTCTATATTAATTTTCATGCTTCTTTCATTAACCCTTTTAAATAAGGTCACCCACTACATCTATACAGCTTATAGTTACCCTGCCTGTAATGCGTATCTCTCTGTCACTCTATTTCCATCTCACTCTATTTCCATCTCCGTCTGACTGTGTTTCTCAGTTTCTCTCGTCTCTCACTAACCCTATTAAATGAAAATGTGATTCACTGTAGCCATTAACTGAACCTTAGGTGTTATTGTGTCTCTCACATCTCTCTCTCCTCTCCCTCTCCCTCCTCTCTCTCCCTCTCCCTCTCCCTCTCTCTCTCTCTCTCTCTCTCTCCCCCTCTCTCTCTCTCTCTCTCTCTCTCTCTCTCCCTCTCTCTCTCTCCCTCTCTCCCTCTCCCTCTCCCTCCTCTCTCTCTCTCTCTCCCCCTCTCCCTCTCCCTCTCCCTCTCCCTCTCCCTCTCCCTCTCTTCCTCCTTCTCTCCATCTCCCTCTCTTTCTCTCTGTCTCTCTATCTGCTCTGTATCTGTATGTCTCCTGAGAGCCCTATCAGCAGGTGATGCACTGCACTCTAGACCTATTCAGTTCATGGCCATTATCTCTACAGATCTCTCTCTGCTCTTTTTCTCTCATCTCCAGCTGCCGATCATTAGGTAATCCATAAAACTCTACAGTTCGACCTTGTTCTCATGAACCACACATCATATACTCCTTTCTATGATCTTTGTATCTTCCACAGAAAGAATCAAGCACTTTTCAACAATTCACCGAAACGTAAATTGAGTTCATGGCTATGAGGCTGAAAACCAAACCTGTGTTTCTCTTCCTCTATCTCTACCACTCCGCCTTCTTCTTTGTATCTACTTAGTTTCCGTTACCTAGCTTTGTTTAGCCTGTACAGACAGTAGTTTCTAAGTTAACCGTTTGTGAATGCACTCTACCACTCCCGCCTTCTTTGTTGTATCTACTTAGTTTCCTTAATCTAGCTTTGTCAAGCCTGAACGTGACATACAGACACCAGGTTCTACGTTAACCGTTTGTGTATGCAGATTGTAAATGTGAACACACCATACAGGTAATGACATAACAAGTGCAAGGAGGACAGGCAGAATATGAACCTCCAAAATTAATTCTGCTCGAGTTGGATCTCTGTTCTAAGGTAGAGCAATAAAGAAACGGAAAATATCACTTGAAGAGACACAGTGTGTCGAGAATGAATAATTCAATATTCAGAAAGGTAAGAGAGATGTACTTCACTGTCAATTTTAAGAATATGTATTATAGTTTCTACATAAACATGCCTTCAACCACACCATACATTTTTTCTTCAGAATTGCCTCTTTATCCTGAAATATTTATATTATTCATCCTACATGTAAATATGACTTCCCTTGGCGACTGTCCTTGCTCTAATGCTATCTGATACCATCTTTCTGGATAGAACTTGCCCTGATAGAGGCTGCTTTTGATAAATATCTGGGAAAATTGAAAAAGCAGATGAGCAAAAGCTGGAGGATCAAAACTGTCATAAGAAATAGAATAGAAATAGAATAAGTCATAAGAAAATTGTGGAGGTTTTTCCACTTTTTAATTCAATAATGCTTACTTAATTGATGTGAAAAAGGGAATCTCTTTCCAAAGGTTTGTTTATCATCTTCACAGCAAATACCTGTTGTTGCATTTTATCCTATATTCTGCAAGAGGGCAATTTCACAGGTTTGGTTTAAGTTGTGTAACATGAGCAACCAAAGCTTCTTTATTCTATATTGTTATAGTTTTGCACAAATTATGTAAATAATTATTTAGGAAGCAAACAGTCCACCTTTACAGGACACGCAATCATATCCTCAGCACAGAAACTTCTTTTTCAATCAAATAAAGAACTTTTGGTTACTCACGTTGCACAACGTTAACCAAACCTGTGGAATTGCCCATTATACCTTTTTTTGCTTTCGAAATTGATAATTTCTTCCCCAAACTCGATAATTATCTAGCCTTTAACCCTTAATGTGCAACTAATGGATTATTTTACCATCAATATACACAAATCACATAGAGCAGCATTTTATCTGGCATATAAAAGGTTGGGTCACTGTCATTAGTATTTCAGCAATGCTCTCTATTGGCCACACAGTGCTCCTTTGAATAATCGGCCTGCCCTGGAACGCAACACAGCTATCCATCATAATCAGAACCATAATGAGGCACTAGATGTTCGTATCCGGATAGCAACCTGCGACTCGGAAACCTTCCTCCAGTCCGTACGGACCACACCAGCAATTTCACGCATAAGTGACACATTATCGCATTAAAAACACATGAATACATCAGTACCGCTGTATAACACATGTACCGGTGCATAATTTGTAGAGGGCTACAATGTGTAGCACACTGTAATTGAATATATACAGTATGCGTACATGTGTCTCTCAAAAGGTCACCACTGATGGGAAGATGGATTGAGTACGCTCAGAATTTTCAATTTGTATCTAGGGTTCACTGTGCTAGTCCAATATGATGCAGGCGTAAGTGGTTCCCACATACACTGTAGACAAGTTGTGTGATCACTTGCACCACCCAAAAGAAGAAGTTTATTTTGAGATATATACAGACCTCATCAGTGACATAAATACATGAAAAACATCCTACTCTGATGTTTGCCTCTTCGGCTCAACTTCTGTGAAAATTACAGTTGTAATGCACAGCGATATATTCTTCTTTCTTAGATTATCATAACTTGGGTCATTTAGAAGTTCTTCAGGCAGAATGTATAGAAGAATTGATGAAATTTAATCTCCGGATGTTCATGAATAATGTGCATGTACATATAGTCTAGAATGTATTAGTGTAGAAGGCACCATAAGAATTTTCAAACTTGACTCCATGTACAATGTATGGTAGCAATACCCAAATACAGTAAACTCTCCGCAGATATTGCTTTTATGTTCATGACTCAACTTTGCATCGCCACTGTCACTGGTATGCTAGTCCTGAACATGAATGTACCATCCATTCAGTGCATGACTACATACATTAACATGTCGTCTGTAAAGTCCTTTTCCTATACTCAGTATGCATTACTACATCAGCATGCATGCATGTTGTAAGCAGGTAGTAAAGCAAAATAACTCAAACCCTATCCTATATTTTTAGCTCCTGAGCTATATTTACGAAGCCTGGTTATGCATTCAGCTAGATGCATATTTAGTATAAACTAATTATCCTAGGAAGGTTTGTGTTTATGGCTCCAGATCTCTTTACACATGTGCATCTCAGCTACACTGAACCACAAGCAGGAATAACCTAACTGCATGTACTACCCATAATGCACCACTGATCAATGGTGTGAGACGCGTCTGGATTCAGCTATTGATCCCTACAGAGAGACGCATTAGGCAGAGTTTTATACAATTTACCCCTTAACACGTCATCCCGAGAGCTGGACTTCAAGTAATGTGATCGCAAGGTCAACATCAATTACCCATGATGCAACACAGGTTGACGGTTTCAAACAACCTTACGCAGGAATGCGCTGTTTGGATCCGTGTAATGCAAGACATGGAGAGGCATGGAAAACACTGTGTCCTTCATAATTGATTTCCTCACACATCATACTGTGACTTCACATAACAAGAACCACAGGATCCAAACTAAATTACCCATGAGGCAACACAGATGCTTGTGTGTGTGTGTGTGTGTGTGTGTGTGTGTGTGTGTGTGTGTGTGTGTGTGTGTATGTGTCTGTATAATTATGTGTGAATATTTCTGTCTGTATTGTGTGTGTGCATGTTTGTGTGAACGTTTCTGTCTGTAAGTCTGTCTATATGTGTGTTCAAGATCGGTAAGGGCAAGTAAGAGGGGAGGAAGAAGGGCGCACAATGTAACTATCCTACTTTCCTTATCCGTGGAATGGCATCCACTGGTAATCCAGAACTCCCACACCCCGTACTGTAAACAAGCACCGTTCTCACAAGTCGATCACACTTGTACATCCCATACACGTGTGGTGCGCATTATGCTAACCACCAGGACTGGGCCAACATGAATTACCCACCCTCCTACACGCTGAGTCACCTCCATACATTATGCGGGGACATAGGAAACCTTGACACGACCTCGTGTGTTGGTATGTGGGCAGGCCGGGTAGGTTAACATCTGGAGCGGATAGCAATGAACTTCTGTGGACGTGATCAGGGCATGTACCCTCACATGCTCTCCCCTCCCCACTACCACAAACAATTATGTTAGGATGCCATGTCACATCTATATCTAATAGATCTAATGTATTACACAGTCTTTTACAGAGAATTATGTCAGGATGCAATGTAACATCATCTAATAGATCTAATAGACCCAATATATTGCACAGTATTTCGCAGACAATTACGTTAGAATGCAATGTGACATATCTAATATATTTAGATCCAATGTCTTTCACAGTTTTTCACAGAGAGTTATGTTCGGATGCGATGTCACATCATGTAATATATCTAATAGATCCAATGTTTTAAACTGTCTTTCACAGAGAATTATGTTAGGATGCGATGTCACATCATTTAATAGATCTAATAGATCCAACAGTTTCAACAACCTTTCTCAGACGATCATGTTAGGATGCAAGTCACATCACTTAATAGATCCAACGTATTACAGTCTGTTCTATCTCTCTTCTGTCAGTTGATCTACATGTATCCATCTATCTATATGTCCATTTACATGTATCTACTTAAAGATCTAACTATCGAACATCTTCACCTGATGGCTGTTTTGAAGTTGATACCTTGGGCAATTTCCTCTCCCTCTCTTATGTCCATTACGTAAAGGCCTTTTGCCAATCATTCTATTATTCCATCTACACGTATCTATCCATTCTTACTCAACTTACACTACCATGTATGACTACGTTACCATCTTCACCTGATAGCTGTTTTGGATCTAATCTTTGATTCTCCCTTTCACCCTACCCCTGTTCCCCCTCTCTCTATCCCTCTCTTTCCACCTCTCTTCTCTCTCTCTCTCTCTCTCTCTCTCTCTCTCTCTCTCTCTCTCTCTCTCTCTCTCTTCCCTCCCTCCCTCTCTCTCTCTCTCTCTCTCTTCCCCCCTCTCCCTCCTCCTCCTCTTCTCCTCTCACACACATGCCCTCTGTCTCATAAACCCCTTTCATATACACCGCCTATCCGCAAAAAGGGCACAACATTTGCGGCAATTTTGCAGACGCACTACCGATAGATATGAACGGGAATCGCTCAATTAATGCGGTATTTGCTTCCTCCTTTTTTGCGCTTATTTTGCGGCTTTTTCGTGGATCGATACCTAGTAATAATACCGCAATATTGCGGTATGCGATACTTGCAAACTGCGTCTGCAACATTACTGTACGGCTTTTTGGGTACCTGTATATATGAACGGTGCTTTTGCAGCTCACTGGGAACTTGATCACCGACGTGCATCGGTAATAATAGCGCTATGTGGTATATGAACGGGCCTATAGGGTGTGAAAGCACTTCTATTCAGGTCAGGCTCACACATTTCAATTCAGTGCAATCCACTATCTAGCCACTTAAACAATTTAGTGAAAGGTTAGAAAAACATCACCTGCTCATATCTACCCGCAGAACACGTTAAACCAATCATCTATACACTCCCTCCTCCATACCCCACTCTCATCTTCTCACTGCCTTCCCCTGCCTCCCACTCTCTCTCTCTCTCTCTCTCTCTCTCTCTCTCTCTCTCTCTCTCTCTCTCTCACTCTCTCTCTCACTCTCTCTTTCTCTCTCTCACTCTCTCTCTCTCACACACACACACACATACACACACACACACACTAAAGCCCAACCATAGGTGGCAAGCATTCTCTCTTTCTAACAGTATCTCCCACACACACACACACACACACACACACACACACACACACACACACACACACACACACACACACACACTCACTCACTTACGCTCAACGACAGGCATGCATTCTCATTTAACAAAATGGTGTGCTACTTTCCAAATGGGAGAATTAGACCAAAAGCCTAGAGCATGTCTAAAGAAGGAGCACCACAAAATACCGCACTCTTTTGCATGAATACCAAAATATCGAAGGAAGATTTTACGCGCTATTTTTGTAACTCCAGAAGAGAAAGGCGGCCATTGTGTAATTATTCTGTTCAAGATATCTGGGTTGATTTTTAAAAATCTTAGTTCATGAAGCAAAATTCACCAATCTTCTAGTACTGATAATTTGAAAGAACCATTTCTGACCAAAACACATCCTCTCCAACTTCTTTCAATTTGATGCACACGAACTCTCTCTCCTTTCTATACATTTAGATTTCAGTTTGACATTTTTTGCCTTCATCATAGATTTAGCAAACATTTACAAGAAAATTGTTTTTACTAAGAAATATCAAAGCCACACTTCCAACATACATACTATGTAACGGATGAAAACAAGTTAAGGACAAAGCTTACCATTCTAAAAGCAATTGAAAGATTCCTTTTAGCCGCCACTTTGATACTGTACAATCCGAAATATTTAAAATCAAAAAACTATTTCCAAAAGAGCCAAGTTCGCTTATAAAACAGGAGCAATCTTAAAGAAACTGTACATCAGCGCTGCAAGAAACAAACGTTGACTCTGTTCACGTCCACACAATTAATCACATGTGTGTTTGATACCAACATTGCGGGAAAATAACCCTTTTCTGGGCTTCCTAATGACTATGTTTTCGTGTAGCTCCTTTGAGTGTGGGCGTCGTCACATTGCCTTGGCAACAGTAGAGTAATCAAGTTAAGATAGAGCTTGTTACGTGTCCATGTAGACACTAATGAATAGTTCATTGGCAATGCTCGACATAAATAGGGACGAGCGTGTCCTGTTGTTGTGTTTGCGCTGCATTTCCTGAGAAAGAAGTCTTGGTATTGCATGTGTCCCTGAAGGGAGGATGGATGGAGGGGTGTGGTGAAGTGGACGGGACTGGGGCACTTACCCTCAATCTGAGGGGATATCTCAAGGGTTGCAGGGGCAACTTATGTGTATTAGTAACAGTGAAAAATAAACTCAGGGATTCAGGGTGATTTAGACCCTACAATATAGCAACAGCTACCCCACCCCCCCCCCCCAAAAAAAAAAAAAAAAAAAAGAGACCCTGTAAAAAATCACATCTCCTCACATTATTTCATGCAACATTAAATTTTAGGGTGTTCTTGTCAATACATCAGGTTTGAAAACAGCCCCTACAAATATTTTTCTGTGTCCTTTAATAAGACATGGAATCCATATAGCGCTATATTAAATAGACAAAATATTATTCTGCAAACCATTGTGCACAGATGGAAGAAACTCTGACCAAACTTGGGGTTGACCTACATACATCATTTTAGCATCCCTGGTACAAGCCCTGTTTGCTAGATTTAAAAATAGAGTCCTATAATGCTACAAAGCACTTGTATTATGATTCTTGGTATTAACTCCTCAGTACCAGCCAACCACAGTCCCATATCAATTACTACACAGTTTACAACGTATTGGACTAAGAGGGTTAAAAAGTCTAAATCTCGGGGTCTAGAGTCCGTTAGAACATTCTTCACTGTGGAAAACTGCATGCGTAAGAGAACATGATCACTAATGACCTACATTGCCATGAACACACAAAACACTTCCATGGAAAAGATGACAAAGATCATTTGTGGCATGTATCCAAAGTTCCAAAGTATCCTGCACTTTGTACCTGCAGTTTGCACACCCTGTCCACAGCAGTCACTCAAGTGGCCCTTTTTTCGAAATGATGTGTAAATATTTAAACAATGTAGTACAGGTTCGCTATGATATCTATAACCATCTATTTTAAATTTGTTATCTTTCATTTTTGTGTCACGTCACCCTGTCCCCTTTCAAAAAGGGATTGCATTATCTAAGCACAGCGATACTTTTGCAAACTTTAATCATGAAGTGCAAATAATGTGTGGCTCTACACTATCACCCTACATTATGAAACTACCTACAAATGCACTACCTTACCCATATATATCCCTTACTTGTAATACAAGTACACACACACGTGATGCAAATATGCACAGGTACTGCAACTTCTGGATTACTGTCATAATAATAAGCTACCTGTTAAAGTTCTCACTCAAGGAAACAGAAAATAGTCTTAAGATGGTACGAACAGTGAAGAAATATACTCTCAATGTATACCTGGTTTATCTTGTACAGTGTTGTAGTAATTTGATGTTGTTTCAGAGAAATACAAGACAGTTTCCCCTTTTAAACATCGGAAGTACCACAGCATGGTTAGGCCAATCTCATAATCATGAATATTAATACAGCCCAGAAAAAATATGGTGTAATGTAATGCACCCTTTTGTCTGTATGTCACCCATCTGTTGGTTCACAACTATTCAAAAAATAAAACAAAAAAATGATAACTAATTTCCTTTCCTTGTAGGATGCATGTACTACATTTCACTTCAAAGTATATGTTATGTACTGTACATGAACTGTATACTTATGTACATGTATTTGGTCATGAATGATTGCATGTTCTACACCTCACAGTGTCTCACACATTAAAATTATCCAACATCATGTGTGTGGAGCAGTAAATTCATTACAATTTTCAATGCATTTATGAAAGTCTGTGACTTACTTCAGTGGTTAAGATGTACTAAAAGTTTAAAACGTATGGTATGAGCACCTATTAGGCATCCTCTTTTGTGTAATACACCACTGTACATGCAACAAAGGGGGAAATCTGTAAAGAGTCCCCCCCCCCTTCCCCTACCCCTCCTCCTCCCCCTACCCCTCCTCCTCCCCCTACCCCCTCCTCTCTACTCCCTCCTCCCGCTCCTCCCGCTTAACGCCTCCTCCCTCCCTCCCCTCTCAAACCCAATCATTTGAACTCCCCCACGCAATCATGCTCTCCAGATAAAGTATACAAGTACGCTGTACTCACATGTAGGTTTGAGCTGGGAGGAATTACATGGCTCACAGTATGATACTACATGTACGACCATTATCTAATGTAAAGTAACATCAATGTCAAGGTTATGCATACACAAGTATACCTCCATGTAGATTTATAAATACAATGTAAGCACTGAACAAATGATACTGAGAATAGGCCAATCAATTTCCAGGTAACTACGCTGTAGTTCTTCCACCTGTACATATGCACAAAGCAACTGTGTAGACTCTGTACAGCGTGGTTCTACATGTATAATCAGAGGAGCGCTGTATCTGTTACAATTCTGATAAGCTGTTTCACAAACAGACCTAGTGGTATCTGGATTGAAATAGGATTACAATGTAATATTTAATGTTTGACAATAACTACATGGACAGGTACAGTATCTTTGATTAAATGGTACGCAATTGTAAATTCAAATGCGCAATTACCAAGGTAACCCTTATGTACAATAGGCATATAATGCATGGCTGAACCACTACCAGTGCACCGAGAATAGAAGACATATACAGCCATAACAATCTTTTTTAAAAATGTACAGGTTTGTAGGATTCATATGAAAACTCACCTTTACTTCTTATTCCTTTCTGCAACCAAAGAAGTCAATGAGAGCTATCCTAAATATAACATCCACAGATAGTGATCAGCACACTTATACTTGCCTACATGTATGTACAGGTACATGTGTAAAATGCAAGTCGGTTGTAAATGACAGTACGCAGGGAGTACTAGTATGATCGATCTTGCTGGCTCCACTCCACTTTGCATGCATTGCCAGCTAGTCTCTCTCTCTATCTCTCTCCTCCTCCCCCCCCCCCCTTTCTCTTGCTGTCTCTCCCTGTCTCTCTGTCTCTCTGTCTGTCTGTCTCTCTCTTTCCACCTCTTTCTCTCTTTTTTTTTCTCTCTCTCCATCTCTTCCAAATCTATCTCTATTTCTTTGCTCTTTACTCTTTCTCTCCATCTCTTGCTAAATTGTATAATATTATACATACATATTTGTCTCCTTGTTTCTCCCTCTTCTCCCTTGCCTGTCATTCTCATCCTTTCTCTCCTCACCCCTAACCCCCACCCCCATCTCTTTCTCTGTCTTTCTCTCCCTCCCCCCCCCCCTTCTCTATCTCTCTGTCTTTCTCTACCTCTCCGCCTTCTCTTTTCCTTTCTCTCCTCTTCCATCTTTCTCTCTAGCTCTCTCTCCCTCTATCTCTTTCTCGTTTTCTCTCTGTCTGTAGGCTGGCACCGCTTTACCGGTATAGTGGCCCATGCGTCATGTTCATTGGCCAACGTGGGTTTATTATGTACACATCTTTGGCTGGGTGGCTTTGCACTCCGGCACCAAGCCAAACACAGTGCATGTACAATGACTAATGGTACTTCTGGCTAATGGCTACATGTACCATTAGCTTACAGGCATCAACCCCTTGTCAGGCACTAACTGGGTCTGAATGAAAGGCTACAGGTATACGTAACTGTACTGTACACACCATATATTTCACGTTTTTAAAAAATATTTTGAGTGAATTTCGCAAGTCGAGGGCAACACGCAAAAAATATTAACTTTGATCCCGACATGAATGCAACATGCACAAACGCATGTACTACTATCACTAGTACTCCACGGTCGCAAATCTAACCACTCGCGAAATTGTTGTATAGTTCCAATTTTGTAAAAGATTAGACTTGCTAAATATGTGGCGTATACAGTATGACATCAGTGAAAAAAATAAATATGGGCTAAAGGCGATTAAAGCTTCATAATGCAAAACAGAACCCCCACGAATATCAAAACAGCCCCTTACAAAAAAAGAAAAAAAGTCACTTACTCTTCATACATCTAACTGTATGACAAAAATGCTGTGTAAATTTCCACCTATCTGTTTACCCAAATGTTGTTGTTTTTTATCTGCGTAGTATTAATCTGAATCAAAACCGGTAATTCCATTCATTAACATTTAATCCACATTTATTGAATCCTCGTTTCCAAGTTATTCGCTAATCATAATCAAACTTGGTCATCTTGATTGACAACACAAACACGAAACTGTACTATGTCGACCTCTACCAGGAAAACTTGTTCTCACGACTATTTGCAGCCTAATTGTTTGATCCCGTCAGTCAATCAGTAACTAATAGGGCCCAACATTCATCGACCATTTAACCAAAGCCCCAATCACACACAATAAATGAGCACCTCGGCAGGAGTCGAGATAATATATGGGCAAATGAGAGAATTAATAATTAAATGACATGATTGGTTCAGCGAGGTATATAATTATTTTTCAGTTGCCCCTCCATGTAAGTAGCATTTCCATTTCCATTTCTACAGGCCAGGGGGCAATTATGCCCCACACCAAAATACTTGTAGTGTGAACAGGCTCTACATACTTCATATATCCCCTTTCACACGGTTCCATGTGCATTTATGCTGCATGTCATTTCACTTATAGTATGAAAAGGCCCTTTGTACTTCACATCTCCTTACACACAGTTCCAGGTGCATTTATGCTGTTGTCACATCACTTACTGTATAGTGTGGACATCTCTATGTACTTCATATATCCCCTTTCACACAATTCCAAGAGCATTTATGCTGCATACCATACTCTGATAGTGTGAACAAGCACTATGAAATTCACATATATCTCCTTTCTCCTGGTTCCAGGTGCATTTATGCCTCATGTCACATTACCCTTTGTTTTTGAAATTCAATGCTTATGCTGATCAGGAAGAGACCGAGCAGTAAACATTGCTCAAGATTCTTTATCATCGAGTTTCTGTCATTGGGCCTGAATGTACATTTGCAAAAAGACCCGAGAGTTGGAAGGAGGAAGTGATACCCACCCACAGATCCATGAGGGAGCTGAGTACAAAAACCAATAAAAAAATCACACCTTTCCTAGAATTCCTAACAGCACACCTCCATGTGCAGGAAACCAGAATAATTTACATGTATAAACAATAAATCCTTTTCAAATGCCCATGATCCACACCTCTATTCTAGCTTCAAGGCTGCGATCTTTTACTTTCAGCTACATGCTGCAGTAAGAACTAAGTTTGAACAGCAGACTAGCTCTGCCCTAGACTAAGTTGTGATTGCAGGCAGTGCAGGGCAGAGACTATTGACACCACTCTACAGTCTGAAACCTGATAGGAAGTTTGGATACTTCTTATGTGCTATTTAATATTCCAGTACCAGCAATACACACAAATATAGAGCTGGGCCCATATTAATGAAATCATGCCACATAGAAAATGTAGCCTAGCTACTTGTTAAAAATGCATGTACAAGTAGCCGAATACACTTTAGCAGTTATCTACGTTTAGTAGGATTTTAGGATAACCAATGTACTTCAGACACATCATCAGATTATGTGTTATAATATACAGTATAAAAGACATTAAACTGTAAATTGACTCTATTATTTGCAATTCAGGGTGACTTGTCAATTTCATCACAATACACTGGGAACCAGGCTGTTTACAATAACGTTGCAAGAACAGGATGTTGGAAACCTTATGACCACATATTTGTGTCTAACCTCTTTCTAAAAATAATTTGTGGACTTTGTGTTTGAAAGTCCTTCAGGTGTAACAAGAAAATCCTATCCACGCCTCCAAAGAACTGCCCATCAACCTGGGCAAGAATAAGGTTAGATGTCATACTCTATTTTGGAAAATAGTTTTATGGTTGAATAACTTCATATATAACTTTATGGGTGAACTAGAATTGAATAAACAGTAGCAATAATAACTTGTATTTGTGCATATTTATTAATAGCAAATTATATCAGTCATTCTATGGAAGTCTAAGTGCCATGAGGGATTTAAAATTAAGCAATCATACTGGACACAGAATATGTAATGCATACAGTTTGAAAAAAAATACACAGCGATTCTGAGGAATTGTGAGATTTATGAATTATGATCCATGAATGGTATGTACAACATGCATAAAAAAAAAATAAAAAAAAAAATGAAGGAGCATTAGTGTGTGGGTGAATATGTACATCATACCCTTGAATATTTAATCTCACAAACAATGGAAAGTGGTTGACAATTTTCAATGAATGCCTAACAAAGAATGAATATTGGGCTAATAAATCACTTAGATTCAAGGAAGGTCATCAGTTTCTCTTTTCATCCTGCATGCGTACCTTAATTTCCAGTGTAGCCTTCTGTGAATGTACACTAAATTGTTGCTTTGCCCCTGTGCAACTCATCTAACATGCATGGAATACTAAGTAATTGTAATTACCATGGTGATGAACTAATTACAATTTTTGTAAATGTGCATGAATTATCACAAGGTGACAGATCCACTCTATTTGCAAGGACGTAGTTAGATATTTGAGATTTTAATCTGATATGCTTCAAAAGCAGTTAAACAGAACAGAAAGAGGAACTGAGTGCCTGAGACCAAGAGGCAAACGAAAGAGACTTGCCCTTAATCAATATAGAGATCAACCAAAAAAATACACGGGGGCGGCGGGCGAATTCGCCCCGGAAACACCTAAAAGAGCCCCCGAAACAGGCCAAAAATGCAATTTCGTGGGCGACACAAAAATAGGAAATCGCCCCCGTAACATTTGCCACACGACTATACTACAAGCTGCCAATCCTAGCTTGACGGCCGCGCACTGCACTGCGGCAATTTGCACAGCGAAGATTGAGAGCGCGCAAGCAAACACATAACAGCATGTTTCACCGACTCACTGTACTGCTGAATGCATGCTGTGTGGAGTGCAGTATCCATCGCATGTGGAGCGTTTCTTCCATGCGCGCGCGCCCGATATCTATGGTAAGCCGTTCCCGCCATAATGCGTGCCAAAAAACATACGCGTACGGCACGCGTATGGTTTTGGCACGCGTTTTGGCGGGAACGGCTTTTCATAGTTTCTTCCATGCGCGCGCCCGATACGAATGCATAGTGCATACCTAGCTAGGCCTAGGCGCTGGGCTAGACGGCCAGTCGGCCATGCATATGATCGTACATGTACGTGTACTATGTATGCAAAGCATACGGGGTACATGAATAATGAATGCTTCCGTGGCGAGCTTTGAAGTTTGAGAAGAACATGGATAAATTCCTGGTTCGAGCGGAAACAACAGGGGATCAGTATCTAATGACCCGTTCATTAGCGGTACGACTAAAGCAAAGAAGTTTTCGGCTTCCCGCACAGCCTCTCGAATCAGGAATTTATCCATGTTTTTCTCAAACTTCAAACTAGCTTAAAAACTTCGGCCGTCAAGCTGCCAGTGCTATGCTATGCATGGCATAGTCAGACGTCAGCGACTCAGCTCAGTCAGAGCCAGGGGCATAAACGTAAACATGCACAGTACATACGGTACGGTAAGTACAATTTGATATAAATCTTGTGATCTAAATCTAAGATTTGATAAATGTTCTGTAGATCTAATGTAGTTGAATTTTGAAGATTTTCAATGTCAAGGAATATGAAAAAAAAATGCACGGCAAACTGTGTTGCCCATGAATGGTTACAACGGGGTAGTCACAATAGCTCTCCCGTAGTTACGGCCGCCTTACTAGTCGGCAAACGGGTATGGCAGCTGCTGTGGCATACCAGTTTGCCGACTAGTAAGGCGGCCGTAACTCCGGGAGAGCTATTGTTTGATTGTGACTATCCCGTTGTGACCATTTATGGCCGGGCAACACAGTTTGCCGTGCATTTTTTTTTTTCATATTCCTTGACATTGAAAATCTTCAAAGTTTAACTACATTAGATCTACATAACATTTATCAAGTCTTAATTGCAGATTACAAGATCTATATCAAATTGTACTTACCGTATGCATGTTTGTGCCCCTGGCCCTGGCTAGTCTGACTATGCCTGAAAGCCGAAAACTTCTTTGCATTAGTCATACCGCCAATGAAATATTTAACCTGAATCAACTTTTTAATTTGTTTACCCCCCCCCCCCTTTTCTTTTTTTTTTTTTGGGTCAACCCCCCCCCCCCCCCCCCCCTCTTTCGCCTCCAATTTTTTAAGATTTTTTGGCTGACCCCCCCCCCCCCCATGCTCATTAACTTCTCGTAACCCCCCCCCCTCCCCCCCCCCTTACAAAAATCCTGCGTACGCGCCTGACACACACACACACCAAAAAAAAAAAACCGCAAACAAAACCGCGAAATAGCTCCAGAAATTGTAGCCCTGGAAAGTGGAAAAAGAGCCCTGGAAAATGAAAAAGTAGCCCTGGAAAATTTTTAAGTTTCTCCAAAAAGAGCCCTGGAAAGAAAAAAAGTAATTTTTTGGTTGATAGAGATACTATACAATAAATCAATGTTTGCAGGCAAAGTATAATCCTTGAGGTATCGTTGTCTCTGAATACCAATCATTACATTTATATGTCATCCATTGATGAGGAAGTCTGAGGAATCAGTCTCATTGCTTTTGCTTTCTTTAGAGCCATGTGTTCCATAAGTGTGTACCATGCGTCCTGCATATAATATCTGACAAAAAGTGACATTCTGCCCTTTTGAGCCGCGCGGAAATTATTTTCTGGCGACCACCCTGCTCAGAGCAAAGGTCATTACGCTTAGACAAACTTTATTCCCAAACAGTGCCAATATCTAAGCCCACGTGGTCTATACATGGAATATGAACCTATTCTAATCATAATGATAGATTAATTAAGCATATTTATTACCTCTATTGTATCTATCTGCAGCTGGAGATTTACCTAAGAGGTTACAAGTGTTTCATAGTGTCAGCACTTAAATAGTGAATGAGAGAAAAATATTAATCATTAACAGCATAGTGGATCCATAGTATTGCTCCTATGTCAATATGGTGATAACATGAAGAAACATCCTTCCCAATAAACTGAAACAGTCCAAGTATCTAACATACTATAAGTTGTCCTGTTTTACCCTCCAGATGTAATGCAAAGTTCATATCATTGAAGTTCTTTAATGACATTTACAGTAAATCTGTCTTAAATGAGTAGAACATTAGAAGAGTAAATTGTACATGTACTGTATGTACATGTATTTCAATTCCCCCACCCTTCCTCTAGAGAATGCTAAATACCCCAGTGCAATCTGTACACCTTCAGTACAGAAGTAGTCACTTCAGGTGTTCTGTTATAAAGCATTGTTAATTTAGAACACATGGATAAAGAACGGCTTTATTTTATAAGAGTATACATTGTACATGTAATTGAAAAATTTCTTTAAAATATGGCGCCCTCGTAGGAGAAACCTTAGACAGTGCACATACAGGTACACACCAGTGGAGTGGAATGTCTCCGACAGACAATGTAATTGCCTCTCATTAGCCCTGACATTTCCCCTATTTCGTGTCACACATTTCTTCCACCAGAGACAGCCATGTAAGTCCTCACTCTCCCCCCTGGTCCGGCAATGTACATGTACCTGTCACATAAGGTTCCTCTGTCTTTATGCACCTGTATATGCACCTGTATATGCTGTACATGTGCACAGTAAAGCAATACATGTTTATGTCACATGCAGCGTGACATATCATAAATTACATGACAATATCCTTGGACTTCAATATCACACAATTTTTTTAATGCCAAGTTCCTTGAAGACGTCTTAGATATTGGACACATTTCTTAAGACATGTCCCAAGGATTGACATACATAGTCACATGTTGGCTGACTTCATATCAAACAGAGTACAATTACATTTCCACATCCTTGGACTTCAATATCACACAACTTTGGAATGCAAAGTTCCTTGAAAAAGTCTTCAAATTATCTTTTAAATAAGACAGGTCATAAGGCTTGACGTTCATGTCACATGTAGATTGACATCATATCAAACAACGTATAATTACATTACTATATCCTTGAACTTCAATATTACACAATTTTCGAATGCCCAGCTCCTTGAAGACATCTTAAGATTACTCTATACACTTCTTGTGAATATCAGATAGGTCTAAAGGCTTGTCATGGGCAAGCTAAGTACTTGATTGTTTCGTGCTGATGGAGACCGACGATAGCGTTTTGCATTGTTTGGTACATATCCTAAAGACGATTGATCGGGCATTTCCAAGTTTGGGTCGATAAAGATCCATCTTATAGTTATCTTGGAACCCCACACCTAGAACCTTTTGCAAGCCCCGAGATTTGAGATGGTGCGGCAAAGACAATAACATAGTCCTGCGCATCTGCCTGAAAGCTTATACACCGCAGCCTGTAGCAGCTCTGGAAATTATACACTTACTCCACTTGACATGTCTACACTAGCCTCAAGTCAAGGCCTAGTCAGTATATGCTTTACGATACCTTTCACAAGAATGGGAACCATGTTGTGTTATTATCGAATAGGTTAGAATGATATCATATCATTTCTACAAGATACTCACAGGAGAAAAAGTACATGGAGGCTCTGGGTGATTCTGCCCACGAAATGCTTAAAAGAGCCCTGGAAAATGTTAAAAGAGCCCCCAAAATTCCCATGCACACAATGTAAAATTGTAGACAAATCAGCCAGGGTGCTAAAAAAAGAAGCCCCCCAAATTTTGAATCAATTTTTTCCCTGGACGCTCATGCGCCAGGAGCAGTGTGGCCCTGTCTTATAAAGAGTTACAATTGATCTCAATCAATCGCAAGTCCAGTCCCATGTCACTTATGTGAATGGTTATGACTGATATCAATTGCAAGTTAACTTGATATCAATCGCAACTCTTTATAAGATGGCTTCAGATTTGACAGACATGGCACATCAGACATTTACTGAATACACCATATATTTCGGGGGGGGGGGGGGGGGGGGGGTTTCACAAATTCGCGAGTCGGATGCTATTCGCGAATTTAACAACACGCCAAACTATGAATACAACAATATACACAAGCATACTGATAGTATTAGTACTTCACGATCGCGAATTTAAGCACTCACGAAATTGATTTGTGAAATATATGGCATATACAGTAGGTAATTATCTTCATTCAACCCACATTCTGGCAAATTTAACACTATTACCTGGCTCTATGAACAAGTTGCATGGCCAACAACGGTTGCTTAGACCCTTGCATAATATCATTCACTGGTTTGTAAGTGTAACATCATTAGATGAGAACACTAACTTCCCTAAACATCAATTTGTATAGGCCTTCATGAAGCACTGTGTGTAGAATGGGGTTGTTCTGTCCTTTCCAAAGAAATTATTCATCAGGAGATGCAGTTTGCCTCAGGTGAGAAAAGACAAAATCCTCTCTGAGAAATTGATGTTGACAACAATCACATTATCCGTGTCACCAAAAGCCATCGCGCTGCGTCTACGCTATCTACTGCACAGCATTATGTTACATTGTGCTCCAGGTCATACACGTACATTGACATACTTCATGACGAGGTACTTTTGTATCTACTGAGCAGTGAAAAAATAAACAGTGGAATGAAAGGAGAAAGCATTGTGCGTGTGATGTCATTTATACACACTAACTGGCACCAGGTACACATCGACGCCCAAATAAGGACTCTGCACACTCCCTTGGGAAAAAATACTGTACACTGGAGAAGCCATGTATAATGTCAATGTAATGCACAATGCATCTCCTTATTTCATTTATGAAGCTCAAAATTTCAAAAGGTATCATTTTCTAGGATTTTAAAGATATGGATATAATGTTACATGTGGTTCAAAATAGAACAATGCAAAATGTTTATTTTGGTTGCGACGGTGGGTTAGTACATGTAGTTGAAGTAGTTAGAGAAGTAGCAGTAGCAGTATATCTACATGTACATGAAGTACATGTGTGTAAAGGTACAAGTTAAGGGAGAACAAAACAAGTGTTTTACTGATATATAAGCCTTATCATTATCCTTATCCTAATCGTAATGCTTGTACTATTTTCAATTATTCTTACCTACTGCTACTATAATTACTGTCCATAACTCCATACAACAATGTCTTACCTCTTCCTTCTGCTTCAGACGATGGTACGGATACATGATGAAAAGCTTAATATACCACCAAGTTTAGAAACAGAGCTCCTCAATACAAAATTACCAATCTACCAACAGTATAACGTGCTTGCACAACGCAGAGTCGAAATGTAATTGTGCATGAGTTTATCCTGAGCTATGAAGTGAAGAACAGTAGTGATACTTCTTGCTTTATAGCACTGCGATACATGAGTGCCGTGGTTGCATACTGCGCATTAAGAATGATCTCGGTCATTCTGCCCACTCGTTGAATGACTTTTTGGAGACCAACTACGTCACCAATGCAGAAAGTTCAAACTTATCGCACTTCAAAATATAACGCCGCTTGCCTCCTTCACAAGATTATGCCAGACAAGATAAGATACTATATTTATCGTGCAAGTTTAGAAGTTGAGTTGAGTTCAATGCATTTGTCACAAAGCCATAAGAAAATCACCAACTCATCTTGAGACAATGTACAATGCCTATTCCATTTGTCTTAAGACAATAGGTAACAAACTACTCCTTCCACATTAATGCAAGTTCAGAAGGAGAATTCTACAATACAATTGTACCACCATATGCATTTGCCAGCATTCCACATGAAAATCATCAACTAATTTTGATACAAAGAACAAGACCAATTCAAGTCTTATCTTCCCTTACAGATACCTGATAAAAAACTACAGTACATGTATGTACATTTACCACACAAGTTCATCAGTCAAATAGTTCCTGCAAAAAAAAAGTATGGGGCTCTGCAGTCATCAATCCACAACAAAATCAACAACTCATACAAAATACAAGGCTGATTAAAGTCTTACCTTCCCTCTCTTTAAGATGACAACTACCGTTTACGTTCCACTTAAGCTCTGAAGTAAAGTTCCACCATAGAACTGTATCACAATACGCAGTCACTCCAAATCCAGAAAATCACCAACTCATCACGATCCAAAGTACAAGGCCAAATGGACATTGTCCACCTCTGAAGAAGGATCTATTACAGCAATGCCTATTCATAATCTTAATCCATCCATTGGATAAATGCACTAGACCAAAGAGATCTGACATTACACAAACTCTCCCATGCAGATCAATAGTAAACACCACAGAGCAATAACAACTGTACACGTGCAGCCTAGTATGTGTCTAAAGACTGCCCGTCTTTCCTTTTACTTTCAAGTTGGCACTGGAGCCAAAAACAAGTGTCCAATACCTTTTTTTTATAAACCTGCTGGTACCAAGATTCTTCATCAAGACCCCAAATCTTATACATCCCATTACTCACATCTCATATTCACAAGTGTCCAGAATCATGGGAGAAAAGGCAGAATAAAGCCCTTCACAATTATAACCCCCCCCCCCCCCCTTCCCCTCCAAAAAAAGTGTCCAATATCATTGTTTAACCTGCTCGGTACCAAGACTCTCCATCAATACCCCCACAAGTATACACATTTCCTTGCCCACATCTCAATACCAGTTTTCACAAGTCTCTAAGATCACAGGAGAAAAAGCGAGAATATAGCCTTTCACAATTGTAGCCATCCCTAAATTCTTCTATACATCCCCCTCCAACAACAAAAAAAATCCTCTATATATTTCAAATAAAAAATAAATAAATAATTTTTAAAGTTAAGATAGATGCCCTCCCCCCCCCCCCCCCCCACCACCACTACCACCACCACCACCGTTTGCTGAGTCCCCTTCTCACTCGTCCTTCCCCTTGCTGTGGCACACACACACACATCTACACTGCATTTTGAACCCAAACTTTGTGGTTGTGGTAGATTTGGCTGGGGACAGTGAGACAGAGATGCAAGGTGAGATGCAATCTCTCGGGGGAAACACAAGCCCCCTCATCTGAATCAGACTAGAACAGGTTTTACATAACCACTTCACTCTACAGGTGCGTCTTAATTAGCCCAATCAGACGAAATAGCGAGCTAGTTTGCTTAACTGGGGAACTAGCCTGAAGTTGCAGTCGCGTCTTCATGAGCTAGAAACTTGGGATGCATCAATTATCCCGATGTTCGCACATCCGCAGTGTGCGACGGGAATAGGCCTCGACCGCATGGCTTCGGTTGTGAGCTCGCATTCACGCACGTATAAAACCTATTACATGAACAATGCCTCATGCGCGCTGATGCGTGCCGGGATTGACAAATTTTCAGGCTTATGAAGACGCTCCAAGCTAGCCCAAGATTTCTTGGGAAATTTTCTCGACCAAATAGCTAGCTATTTTGCCTGATCTGGCTAATGAAGATGCAAATAACTAGCTATTTCATGATCTGGCTAGGCTATCCTAATCAGAACTAGCTAGCTCTTTCACCACATCGGGCTAATGAAGACGCACCTTATTATTCCCTCCAGTAATGATAACTCTATCACTGTTTTGTGCGGTAACTTGTGATAATACTGAAAATGCTTCTTCAATCTCTTTATATTGTCCACCTATGTTTTTTCAGGGGGGGGGGAGGTGGGAGAGTAGGTAGCGTTATCTTCACAACAAACAATCACATAGACTTTGATAATGCAAAATGCTGTAACCTTTTTATGGGGATGGGAATGGTTACACATTATATTTTTCTTACCATGAATTATAATTTGAGAAGAATAAAATATGATATCATTGTGGCTTTGAGTAAGTTTGAATTAGTTGAAACTTATTTTACAAGTCTTGATCACATCATCCTGTTTTTTGTGAGTGGTTATTTGGGGTTTCTTTTCGGGGGGGGGGGGGGGGGATAACTTTTCTTATACTGGAGTACACACAGAGGACCTATTAAAAAAAACAGTTGTGTACATGCGTAGTATATCTTCCAAAATCGATGATTTGAGTTGTTTGTATCTTATATTTCTTTATATTCGGGAGCTAGAAACATAATGAGATTAAGAGGACAGCAAGATATAAAGATGGAAGAGGAAGGAGAGGGATGAAAAAGAGGAAGGACAAACATAAATAGACCATACGGAGGGAGAAGTGTTGTATTTCTGTACTAGAGATTGAGTTTTCAATAAACACATTTTCATCCTACATGTTAATTAGTCCCAAGGGAACCTATATTTCAAATGTTCACCTTTTCAATATCAAGCAATTAAAAGCCTAGAGCCATGTCATGTGTATGTGTGTTACCCACGTTATTAACCCTTAACGTGGTGGCACTGGTGAGTTATTTCACCATTAAAACACAAATATCTGTTGAGCACCCATTTGTCTAATACACAAAGGGTTGAGAGGGTCCAAAGGAAAGGACCTAATAGCACAGGGAATGAATATGGCCGCACCTGTCTCCTTTCACCGAGATGCCTCTCATTCGTAAGTGATGTGCTCCACTTGCGGAAGCGTCGACGCCATGGCAACCGATGAACTAATCAGACGGCCCCTGCTTACTTTACTAAAAGGGTTTCTGGAGACATGCCTCGTGTACAGTCCTAACATATCAAAAACCTGGAATTGTCCACAGGCAATGTTTAAAGCTCAGAACACATACATGCAATGAATGATCGGTCGCTGACGCTCCGTTTTTACATTTACATCTGTTAATTCAGAACATTCACCCATTTACTATGGGTATATACCACAAACATTATTGTGACACTGTTTCAAAGCAACCTCTCGTAAGATGACACTTCTGTCTGTCTATGGAAAAAATATGCAATTATTTCCAGTGGCTACTTTTCAAGTCTGTTGCCACGAACAGAACACATTGTGCATTATACCAAATGAGAGGAACTATTTGTTTCTTTTTTGACAGGGGCTCCTTTGGTATTTGTAGGGGCTAAATCACCCTCAGCCCCCTTGTGATTTGTTCACTGTGTCTGACCCGGGCCCTGTCTTATAAATTGATTGCAACTTGACTCGTATATCAATTGTAACTGTTTTCACATAAGATATAGGGTAGTGGACTTGCATCGATTCAGATCAATGGCCTACTCTACCTACTGTACATGTAAACAGACACATTAAATGACAGGGGGTTGTGCCTGCCAGGTACATAGGCCCAAATGCTTGAACCAAGGCTAAAGAATCTAAATGAGATAGGATGTAACTATACCTCTTTAAAGGGCATATACTGTACTGGGAAGGCAAAAAAAGCCTTCAAAATGTAATTGTTAGCAATCTTCTTGCCAATGGTCTTAAATTCATGTATTGTCTATTTTAGAAGCTTGCTGAAAGTTATTTGCCCTCAAATGATCCAAATATGGAGTGATTAATGATTAATGATTAAATCCTCAAAATGTTCGGGCCGAACATTTTGAGGATTTGTGATTTAATCAGTCATTACTCCAAATGTAGGTCATTTGAGGGCAAACAACTTTCAGCAAGCTTCTAAAATAGGCAATACATGCATTTAAAACCATTGGCAAGAAGATTACTAACAATCACATTTTGAAGGCTTTTTTGCCTTCCCAGTACAGTATATGCCCTTTAACAGAGAGTAAAATGATAGACTAACGAGTTATGAGGACAAGTGGTGTACGTGCATCAGTACCAGCACTCTATCAAGCTGATGAAATGGTAGACTAATGAGTTACAAGGACACAACATGGGTTTGTGCCTGCTAAGTACAGAAGCCCAAAGTCTTGAACCAAGGCTAAGGTACCGGTATCGTAATGAATAGGACGTAACTATACCTCTTTAACAGAGCGTGAAATGGTAGACTAACGAGTTACCGTACAAGGACACCAGTGGTGTACGTGCACCAGTACCAGCAGTCTATTGAGCTGGTGAACCATGGCCTTCATACCTTTCTCTCACTATGCAGTTGATATGAAGTGAGAGAAACAATCACAACGCATTTTGGAACACCCTGGGGATCTGGGCATCCCTAGCTACAAATCCTGGAAATTGCTGTTCATCCATCACATCAGAAAGGAATAATTTTATTTCAGGCATACTGAGATTACATCATATTTCTATTGTCATGAAAAATGCTCTCAGTTGACACATTTTCATCCATTTCCCAACTTCAGCTTCACAACTCCACATCTCACAACGACAGGAACAATATGATTATGAATGCAGAGTGTGGCCAGTGCGTTTTACACCTAAACAAGGATAGTTTTTCACTATTCCTGAAAATGTTTGAGAAGCTTTTACTGTGAGATTTCAGACACATTCTCATTAGAGTATACTGCTGATTTTTTGCAGAGCTTCATGACTTTTGCAAATGGGACATTCTCTCTTTAATGCTGAACATAAACTGATGCACTTTTTGTTTGAGTGTGTTTTGTAAATGGACAGGCGATAATAATAAATAATACTTATTTTGTATTATTACTTGAAGAGCTTCATTAGAATACAACAGCGCATGTTCAAGGACTATTTCAAGCAAAGTGTTGTGTTAAATGTGCTTGCAAGAAGGAAACCTATTTAAACAAAAGACATACAGAAATTATGATAGAAATGATAACATTCATATATAAAAAAAATAATAAAAATAAAGTCAGAAAACATCAGTAAGTGCTGTTTTCTTACTTTCTTTCGTTTGACTTCTTCGTACTGGAATCATCTCTATCCGGACCAAACATAAATCGTAACCAAAATTACACAATCGACTGATGGTGTACAAGCACCAAAAATACTGAGCAAACAAGCCAAGCTGAATTTTACGCCGCTTATTAACTTTTGTATGCATACTGCAGTGTGTCAATGTCTGATAATAATCTCGGACATTGATGGCATTATAATATTGGAAAGATCATTACATGTCCATTTATATGTATGCTACTTGAAGCTTCCGGTGTACTGTCGTGTGTATTTGTGTATTTCAAAGTCATGGCTATCATTTTATTGACATTGTACTTCTACATGTATGCACTGTACATGTAGATACAAGTAAACATGTATTGTCTAATCAAATGGAAAAGAACCTTTGATAATTTTTTTACTACATCATTTTACTATCACAATCACTATTAAAATGCCTGTTTCAGTTTTGGACTAAAAATATAATTTTGTAGTTGTATACACAAATCCTCCAAACTTAGATTACACACACGATGTGAATGTATTGTAGAACATGCAACAGGTTATTCTTTTACATAGACATGTATCAATGTGATGACCCCAACTGCTTGAATGACTTGTCAATGATTTCAAAAGTATAAATTGTGTAAATTGTCAGCCCACAAGCACTTCGGCATGTACAGTATAGTTATAGTCCAATTCATCATATCAGACAATGTTGCATCAGCATGTTACCATTCAAGTACCAATGTGCATCCAATGTTTAAAAGATCAATGTGTTTTTCAAGGCTTGGTTCCAAGATGGTTAGGAGCAGTCATAGTGTATAATATGATGCTGTAAGAACTTTGACCTTTAGTTTGTCTCCACGGGGCAATTCCTGCCTGACACTAACAGGCAGGCAGATGATCTAGACCAATCTTAGTGTCAATGATACAGTGCATCTACCTATTACCTATTTTTGTTCACTGTTCATTGTAAATTCAACATACAGTCAGGGTATGCTTAGTAGGTTAAGGGTAATTAGGCTACAAAATATCCCTGGTAAAACACTTACACCAGGGATCATTTTTCATATTGATATCAATTTCATACGCAATTTTGGCAGGGGACCAAATGATAAAAAGAGTCCTCATATGAAGCAAGGATGTTTAAATTACGTGGTGTAACATCAGCCTGATAATGATGTATGGATGGATGGTTGGTAGATTTATGATCCAATGTATCAAAACAAACCTTCATAGTAATTCTTTGAAAGTTCAACATGAAGAACAGGGGGAGTGAATCTTTGATTCATTGAATGTTTATAGTCACAGTCCCTACTCAAGCATTCCCCATTGCATGGCGACAATTGAAGTAGAATGACTGATGATCCCATTTCACGCATTGGGATACCAGTGTATCCTAGAGTCTTGGCCAATTTTAGCCTGTCTTCCAGGCTGTTAAGCATTTTCAATCCAAACTGCAATAAAAACAGACATTTCTGGCTGCAGGAGACTAATCATTCTCAATTCATTTTACCGCATGACTGAGGGAGAAATGAGAATGAGTGAATGAATGAATGAATGAATGAGTAACTAGCCTATTGAATACTAGACTTCATTTTTTCAGTTTGACTTTAAAATATCCAGACACCTGGATCTCAAGCTGGGCCAATATACATAAAAATGTAGGTGTGAGGTCAAGACACAATGTTCTTGTATTAATAATGTAAGTCAAGGACACATTGTGATGACATCATATTTTTCATTAGCTGCCATTACTAGTACATAATGCTGATGATGCTGGTACTGGATGGTCATGCACGTCACTAAATTGAAGTGAACAACTATCTCTATCAATCAACCAAGATTCTGGTGTACAAATACATGTACCTGCATTTTTCAAGGTGTAACAAAATCGTTTCTTCTTTATGTATCTCTACATGTACACGTACAGTGTAAGTTTTGAGGCAAGGATAATTGAATAACCGCTTGAGACAGGATGTCATCATTTCTAACCTCTTCTTACCATGACATTTTTTATTTGTAATTTGTAAACATATCAACCTTCGGGGGAATGATTACAGGCATGTGACCATTAGCGCATGGAGTACATGGACAGAACCAAGTCTGGCAATAAAGACTAAGCCCTCTCTCCTGCCTGCTCAGTCAATGTCTAGTCTCCCATCTCAGACTCACTCCTTGACAGACTCACAAAGCATTACTCAGCATTTCAATTTGCCAAGGAAAGAATAACATTGTTCCGAATGGGTCAATATTGTTGAAGAAAACACGGATGACAGTTGAGTTACCACACTACAGCTATCATACCTTGGGAGGTGAATACAGAAGTGTGATGCTGGAGCCCTGTCCTCTAGACAGCAAATAATACAGAACGACTACTAGAACCCTGGGAGACCTTGGTCTGAACTACTGTATACATGCTAAAAACCCACCCCCTTAGCCCCACCTATAGTACGGGGCTAAGGACATTTTTGCCGGTCTAAAAAGTATATTTGTGTTCACACAGAGTTTTGCCATTGTGGGTTAGCCCCACCTATAGTTTGGACCCGGAGTTAGTGCTGCTATTCTGGAGCCCAACTTTTAAATGCGTTGTTAAGTCTGGGAAAGAATATACGGATAAGAATGCCAGTGCTAAAAGGGTTCCATATCAGTGCTAAAAATAGTCCTACAAGATTAAGGATAGTCTGAGGCTAAGAGGACACAGTGTTGAAAGAATACCAGAGCTGATAAAAGTTGAACTGCTGTAGTTTGCTAGTGCAGTGCCCTGTGTGTTTGTAGCGTGCCTGGGCATCTCAGCACACTTTCAAGAAATCTGCCTACATGCTTTCGGGATGATGAAGATGCGCTGTCATTTTGTGAAATAGCATTCATTTCTTCTAGAAGATATGCCAGCAGATAACAGTGCTATTTGTATCTTCAAATGCCAACTAGTGCACTCTACATTGCACTGTCGATTTGAGGGAAGCGGCTCTACACTAAAGACGGACTCGAATATTTATTTGATATCAAATCCCTCCACCTCAAGAAATTTAAAGACATGATTGAGAAACTCAACAAATTACTTCTCTAACAAATTTGAAGAAACACTTCTCCATTTTTTTATTGAGTAAAATTAAACTTAAAACTATATTGAATTGATATATCACAATTCATTCATTATATGTATCAAGTAAATTCACATTTGGTTTTGAAGCAGTATTTCTTCACTTATTACAAGTAAATCTAAAATGCGCACATCATTACATTCAGCAATGATCATACTGTCTTGTTTGCAGCTGCTTGTCTTAATTTATCAATAAATAAAATCTGTCAATATCGATTTGATATCTGTCAAAAAGGCAATATGTCCCACTGTTTGGTTGTAGTTGCCATGACAGCAAAGAGGAAAACCACATACAATATTAATTTGTGATTTCAATGAAAGGGGTAGCTGCAAGGAGAAATCACGTTCCATTTCTCATGGAGGCACCACAATACCTAAATGTTATCAATCACAATCAAATCGGTTAGATGTATTTCTCATTTTATCATTTTTCTCTCCCGTCACCATTTGATGTACCAGTATATTTCTACGACTTCAACCAAACCAGAAAAAAGAGATAGAAAGAGGGAGAGGAAAACAAAAATAAAAAACACATGTAAATAATACATTATTTGAGCATCGTACCAAAACACACGAAAATGAGAGCAAATAAAGATATGATAACATATCCTGCATTCAAGTACAAATAGAAAGCATACACCATGCAATGAAGTACATTAATGTGGTATGTATGTCAAAAAGAGTGATGAGAATCAACTTTACTTTGATCACTCATTAAATAACCTACAAAACATGAAGAGGTTTAGAATTATATACATGTAAGGCTGGGAAAAGTGGCATTTACAGAAAAAAGAAGGTGCAGAAAGTACAATGTATCATTTTCAAATAACACTGTACAACATACCCTATCACTAGGGCAAGAAGCATTTACAGACAAAATGGAAGTGCAACAAGTGTAATGTATCCCTTTAAAATAAAAAAGGACATATTGTATCACCATCTCATCAATTCCTTTAATGTGATCTACTCTACATGTAATTGGGTTAAAATCATACTACTGCACAAGGAGTGCACTGGCCTATGAGAAGCACAGATTGAAATCAGAGTGATGTTTCCAATTACAACTCCTCTGCTAAAAAGATTACCTCCGGTTCATCTCCTTCTCCTTCCTCCACATGAAGCTCCTTCTTCTTCTTGGAGCCTGAGCGTTTCTTCCCTCCCTCTCCAGGCATACTGAATCCTCGTAATAATCCTCAGAACCCTCGGCTGGCCAGAATAGACAAAATACCTCTGGGCAACTTTCTAGTCTGCGCGACAAATAATCAAACCGTATGCCGAGTGATCAGATGCCAAATCAAAACAAAAAAAAGCTACTGTATCGTTGAGTCCAGCAGGGAATACAGACGATCTAGTATGATCAGTGGATTCAATCTTGTATTTCCTGTGTTTCTATATACCAAAGCTGTAGGATCTGCATAGATCATCCATTAGTTTGTGGTTGTGCAACAGGTAAATGCCAGAAATCTATTAATAAATGCAGCAGATGCAGAGAGACACTTAACACAGCATGGCTGGCAATAAATCAAGCATAAACGCCACTTCTGTTGAATGCCGTACGGACCAATGATTCCACTAATACGATTCCAGCGAGGATGAGGGCTTCTATTCCGCTGTTCAAAAATCAGCCAGTCACTTTTGAGAGCAGCAACTCTCAAAATCCTCCTCACGGTGATATTACCGCATGAAAAGTGAATGGGAGGAGAGAAAATTGGCAGAGCTTACGTTGCTTGAACGATGTGTGTGAGTCCTAATCTGACTGGTTAAAGTTTAAACGTGTCTGCGTAAGTAGAGTGTGAGTGGCGTAAGCAAGCCTGATGTATGTGTAAAGCAAGAGAGACGCCGGCAAAAAATCGCTCTTGCCGGCTTCGGTCCCTTTGTCGCATTGCGAGGGAAAGACGTCACACGGCGGAATCAATCTCAGAGAGAATGATGCAGTCCTCTTACTTCTGAGGGATGGAGAGATGCGGGTGCCTGGCAACCACAGCCTCCAAATGAACGTTGAGTCAAAGGGGAGAGAGAGAGATTGGGGAAGACGAGACGAGGGAGAAAGAGAGGAATCTCACCCTCACGAACATGCAGACAATTCTAGCTCGCAATGTCTGTGGTGGTGACGTCTCCTCCAATTTAAGTATTAACGTGGGACTACACAGACACCAGCCACAGTCTCTATTGTAATGGCAGAGTGGACGTGAACTCAAACACAAATGAGTGGTATGCAGACGATTATGCACCCAATGAGTAGTCTCGGCATGCAGACCAAATTACAAAAATACACCCACGTTAGGTTTGTATTCATGGTAAATTGCACTACTGGTAAATTAAGCTATAGCTATAATTCATTCAAATTACATGTAGATGATCTATTGATCTTAGTAGGAAAATGAAACATCAAAGATCTAAATGACGTGGGGGAAATCTATTTTTAAACATTATGTCATCAAATGATTAATTAGAAGCTGTTGATCAAGTTCAGTTGTATTCAAGTATATGAAGCTTGGTACTGGTTTATTTTCCATTTAGAATCATATTTCCCACTACCTACATGTATGGTAATTGGGATGAGAAATACCATTTTGCATAGTCTGCACAGGCAATATCTATATTTTCAAAGATAACTTTGGAGAAATAATGTGACTTAAAATGCAAACCAACATTAACTCTTTGTATACCACTGTTCAAATTTAGAACCAGTAATAATACATGTACCTAGAGTGGAGCAGTTTGTACACATTGGAGGGGTGAACTCCTTATTAAGATTCCAAACTGCCCAATACTAATGGGTGTATTACCAGTGCAAAATTGCCTAAATGGCGCATTAAGAGCTGAGCTAACAAGCATACGTTGTAAATCTTTGCGCATCTCTTCTGGTGGGTAATGCAGGCATGGATGGTAGAATGTTTGAACTGGCACACTTGCATCAATCAAGTCCAGGTGCTTGATCAAGCCTGGGGCAGACACTACATCCAGCATGATGCTACATGTAGGTCACTTCAGGTCATCTCTGGACCCTTGAGCTAAATCAGACATCCCTGGGACATCTTTGGTAGTCTTGCAAGTCAGACCCTAATTGAGATGATCACTGCATGGACTGGGTTCCAGGCTGATGGGCAATTTCAAATTAAACTATAATTTTGAATGAAGAGGTCTGGTGGCAGCAGACTAACCATTCTCAATTTGTAAGATGGACTGGGAAAAGAGCAGAATGATGCAGTGACTAGTCTTGGGAGTTCTAGACTCTATTCATCAGCTGGGATTAGACATGTCTTAACAGATTGGAAGCCAGGCTTATTGTGAAGGGTGTGGGGCTGTACTTCAGAGATGAACCACATTGGTTAACAATGATGAAGTACACTTGGAGGAAGTTTCAACCAATCAACATGAAAAACGAATTAATACCATCCCTCCCCTCTAGGTCCTCCCTCTCCTTCCCTACAACCTCTATTTCCATCCTCTTATCTCTCCTCCCTCTCACCTTTCTTCTGTCTCCTCTCTCCTCCTTCTAATTTTTCCCTGCTTTCTTCCCATATTTTACCTCCTGTATCATTTCTTCCCTACCTCTGAATTATTTCCCCTCATCTCTCCCCTCCTTTCTATCTTCTCCACATCCATCTCATTTCTACCTTCACTTCCTCATCCTCTCTCTTCACTCCAAAAAATCCCTTCACATCCACCCCCCCCCCCTTCCAGTCCACCTCTCGTCCCCCTCCCCAACCTCTTCCCCATTTTATACATGTGTCTTCCCTCTGCTCCCCAGTTCTTCCTTAAATAAAAATATCCCCATAAGATCTTTTCTTCTTACCCACCCCATTCCACCCCACCCCAATATTCTTGTGCATTTTACTCCTGTCCTCCATTCACCCCGCAGCTACCCTGTGCTAAAATGGAAAATTCTAGGAATCCCTGCATCATAGAACCTGCCAAAAATGTAATCCCAGCCGTTCCATGCCCCAGTATGTTGACTATAATCACATATACTGGAACTCACAGCTTGAATGTAATACAATCTATTTCAATAACTTGCAGGGCAATAACTCATCTTCTGTCAGTCTGTCAATCACTGAGTCTGAATCTTTAGACTAGGTATGGAGGACTATTCTAACCATAGAGCTTTATATAGAATTTCTAACTCTACTCCAGCCTGGCTTCAAGGCTGATGGGATTTTTTTTAAACTAAACTGTTGAATTAACAGGTCTGGCTGCAGTACATGTCTTCTCTGCCTCCCTCACTGAGGAAAGAGGTGAAACATCTGTGACTAGTCTGAGGAGTTCATGGGCCATATTCAAGAAACATTGATAGGCTTATTAAGTTGATGGGAGTACATCCAGCAACATTGTATCTTTGGCAACTTTCTACATGTATGCTAGACATGTTTCATGAAATTGACTATGGCCCAAGGACTCTACTTGCCAGTGAAGATTATATGTCTAATAAGGTCGAAGATCTCTGCAGTCAGTCGTGGGAGGGGGGTTTGGAGGGGGGGTGGGAGGGGGGTTTGGAGGGGGGTTGTGAGGGGGGTTGAGAGGGGGGTTGAGAGGCTAGGAGGGGCTATCCCAAAATGCATTCCCCACCAGCTGAAGTCTTTCAGTCCTATAGGCAATACATTGTGTTATACTTGACAAGGGGCTCTAATAGCGTGGTAAGGAAAGGGTTAAATTTTGGCCCTGTCGAACTCGCAGCATGATGGAAGGGACTGGAAGAAGAGATGGAGGAAACGTGCAGCTTTCTGGTACCAGGAGATAACTGTAGATTGTATGTCCACGTGCCTGAAGTGCTATACCATTACATGCCGAGCACCCTCATGCACACGCACAGCCCAATTGAGTGGGGGGCTCGTGTGACATTCACCATGAAATACAAGCACACATGACCTGCACACTGGAGAAGACATGGTAGGTCACAAGAACTGCGTTCACACTCAATCCTAAGTGCGATTTAACAAGAATGTACTCTATCAGAACACGACTCTACAAGGCTGTTCTGGACACTCTCATGTCCACACACTGGTAAGGTGCAAAAAGAGTAGGATTAAAGACCTATGTTCACATTCGTTCCTAAGTGCGATTTCTTTACAGTGTACCCCACGAGATTACAACTCGTAAGAGGCTGTGCTGAACACTCTCTGTAAATATGCGCTTGTCACATGATAAAAAACGGTAGGTCAGAGGACCTGTGTTCACACATCCTCGGGCGAGAGTATGAAGATGTGCCGAGCATGCTCATGCCTATCACAGCCCGTATGAGTGGATAGCTTGCGTGACATTCACCATGAAAAACAAGCAAACGTGAGCAGCGTATTGAGGAAGACAAGGCATTAGCAATATTGTGTCTCGCCCACTTGCGAAAATAACCAGAAATATCGCGATCTCCGTTGCTACGCAAAAGAAATCTGAAACAAACAAATAAGCAACTTTAAACAGACAACATCAACATCAGGTGCAAAATAGTGACTTTGAATAAATTTGCATAAATGTGCATGAGTAATGTTTGCCTAAATCTACATCAGTAATGCTCACACATGCTCACACAATTCTGTGCACAAGTTAGGAAGCCTTCACCAAGAGTCTTGCAAGTAAACTTTAATGTATGACCTCAAATGACCTTTGACCGTATCATGTGACCTCTTACAGCACAATAACATGCAGGTGCCCCCAGTGCATCCATCATCCAAGTTTGATTGCCATTGTAGCAACATGTGATGAGTTATGTGTGATAAGAGAGTCTTGCAAGTAAACTTTAACGTATGACCTCAAATGACCTTTGACCTTATCCTGTGACCTCCAACGCCACCATAACATGAAGGTACCCCCAGTGCATCTATGACCCAAGTTAGGTTGTAATCCAAGCAACCTATGTGAAGTTATTTGTCAAAAGAGAGTCTTGCAGGTAAACTTTAACGTATGACCTCAAATGACCTTTGACCTTATCCTGTGACCTCCAACAGCACCATAACATGTAGGTACCCCCAGTGCATCTATGACCCAAGTTAGGTTGTAATCCAAGCAACCCATGTGAAGTTATTTGTCAAAAGAGAGTCTTGCAGGTAAACTTTAACGTATGACCTCAAATGACCTTTGACCTTATCCTGTGACCTCCAACAGCACCATAACATGAAGGTACCCCCAGTGCATCTATGACCCAAGTTAGGTTGTAATCCAAGCAACCTATGTGAAGTTATTTGTCAAAAGAGAGTCTTGCAGGTAAACTTTAACGTATGACCTCAAATGACCTTTGACCTTATCCTGTGACCTCCAACGCCACCATAACATGAAGGTACCCCCAGTGCATCTATGACCCAAGTTAGGTTGTAATCCAAGCAACCCATGTGAAGTTATGGATCATAAGAGAGTCTTGCAGGTAAACTTTAACATTTGTGACGGACGACGGACGACGGACGACGGACGACGGACGGACGACGGACGACGGACGGACGACGGACGGACGACGGACGGACGACGGACGGACGACGGACGGACGCCATTTGGATCCCTTAGTCTCGCCTTCACCTCCGGTGGGCGAGACAAAAAATGATAGGTCAGGAAACCTGCATCCACGCTCATTCCTAAGCACAAATTATTAAGAATGTACTCCAGATGAACATGAAGCTGTGCTGAATGCTCAGTTTCATGAGCACGCACTGCCCACATGGGTAGAGGGCTCGTGTGACATTCACCATGAAGTAGATAAAGAGTAAAATTGAGAGCTGTGATGGTTGTGTTCACACTCAATCCTATGCACGATTTATTTCTTCCGAGAGAGTATGAGGCTGTGCTGAGCACTCTCATGCATGCCCACTGCCCATGAGTGCAGAGCTGATATGATATTCAGAATAAAATACCTTGACCTCCATTCTGGGTAAGAAAGACAATAGGTCAGAAGACATGCATTCCCAGGGTTGTCCCCAATGTAGAAAACGCGCTTTGCAAACACCACAACGTCCAGAAATTGATGGTGAGCCATGCGTTTATTTACTGCACCATCTGTTAAAACAATATCAGTCCTATAATTCTTACTGTTTTTGCATTCTTTGAGCTATATGTTCCATAGTTGTACACAGTGAATCCAGCTCAGATATCTGAAAAAACATGACTTTGTGCCCTTCTAAGCCAAGATTTTCTGGTGACCACCCTGTGCGTTCCCACTCATTCCTAAGCACGGTTTCCTTGCAATGTACAAGTATGTACTTCAGGAGAGTATGCGCCTGTGCTGAGCACTCTCATGCACACGCTCTGCCCATGGGCGGAGAGCTCATGTGACATTCACATTCATGAAATATAAGCACGGATGACACACATGTCTACCACAAGCTTGTGGTACGTGCAGTAGCTGGTAAACATAAGAGTTGTGTTTCCATCTGAGGCAAATCATGATTAATTTTAATCTTGGTGATACAGAAATATATTAACAACACTGAGAACAAAACTACATCAACAATACACATGTACAAATGACAGACAACAGATTAAATAAATCAAGAAATAACAATGAAACAAGCACTGAGCCCCCTTGTAAACATGTTGTTCAACTATGGGTGAAGAGAGTGTTTAAACTAATAATCTACTCTTCTTAAATCAAATTAACCTCACAAGTATTTTACGGCAATGATTCAATCATTTTTAAACTGTAAGACTGAAATGTGCATTCAAATAGGGAGAAAATTGGCAAATCTACAATGCTACAAAAAACCTACTAATACAATCTTGACATTTATTCCACCTCACACTAAATAAATACTTGCATTACTTTTTATGCATGACATTTAGCAAACAACACATCTATAAGCTGCATGTTAGTTTACAGTTCACTGCTGTTAGTCGCTTCGTTGCATTTGACAAAGACAGAAAATCATTACACGCAGAACTGTAGCTCGTTAAATGACTTTCTGTCAAGGGAACGTCAATACCCACGCCCTGTATGGTTCTCCTTGGTCGGCATAGCAACTAGTATGAGTGCCTAAATAACTTGATTATACACTTCAATGGCCATTTTGCTGGTGAGTATACTTAAGATTTGATGCATGAAATAAAGATTGACCAATGAAATAAAATTTTAATGAAGAAGTTGCATAATTGTCATTCTACTTGTACATGTGCAGTTGATTAAAATGTTGACTTGTTACATGTGGAATTTTAAACCAATATGAGATCATATTTGATACAATTGATTCTGGTGGGTGGACAGGTTTATCTAAGGTATTTCAAATTTTCATGAAAGAGGATTTCTTTAAAAATGTAACTTTTCATAGGAACTAAAATAAGAAAGCAAATACAATCTGTGCATTTGGCATTAAGCCAATTAAGCCACACCCATCTAGCAACTACTGACTACCAATAACAAATGTTCACATCACCTCTGGACCAGAGTCCCATAAGTCAGAAAATGTAACTGTAAGCAATAGTTAGCAATGATATCTGGCAACAAGTCAAAAGCAGCAACAGACACAGACTGTGCCTCATAAATTACATACCATCATCATTTTAATCAAATTAATACATTTGCCCTGGATTACTCCCTAAATAGCATGGAAGAGGATCAAGGCTTGCCCCTATCATCGCTCAAAAGTGACTCTTCATACCTCACATCTTCACTTCCCTCCAAGGACATTTCCTATTGTCTCAGCTTTGATTGAATTTCCCTGCCATGCTGAGGGATGGCTGGCAGACATTTCTCTGAATTGTGCTGCTAATGAGGTCTGGGGACGAAGAGGGTGTTCTAGTGATTGACGCATTTAGCTCAAGATCCCACACTTTTCGTCCCATGGGCAAGTAACTGAGTTGCTGTTAATATGGGGTTGTCAGTGCTTAGAATGGAGAGGGTTAACTAACCCATGTGGAACCAGCCCCCACAATACATCTAGAGTATGTGGTTAGGGGCTTTGCATTCTTATAAACAAATTATAAAAGCCATTTCTGTTACGTATGGATATGACTCACCTTTCTGATTTTTAAATGCATAGTTGTGATTTTCATTAAGTCTAAAAATTTGTATTAGCACTAATAATAACCTCATCATCCTAATCTAACCCTAGGGAATATCACTTCATAGGGTGGGTATATCCTTAAAATATCATAGCATCAATCATAAACATGCAGTATGTATGTATTTTGCTCAGCAATCCTTCACCCAATCATGACTGAGCTAGTAAGCAGTGCTCATGAATATTCATGTATAATTTGATCAACTATGGTCACAGACCTCTGCAACAACAGCAGCGAGCACTGTAGTAACAGGAGTGCTGAGCTTTTAACTCTTTGTTTGCCAGACAACATACAGAGTGTACTGCTCTATGGAGATTTGTGTGTATAATGATGGTAAAGAAAATAACAAGTAGTATGAAGGGTTAACAAGATGCAAGCAGAGAGCTCTGCCCATAACCACAGTGGTTTGTGGCATCTGTATCTTTTACATGCATGGCATCCCGTGAAATCACAGAACATTCATGTACCTGGAACTCAGGAACTAACCCAATAAGGGCCTGGAAACACAAACCACATTGCTGGCATCGTTTGAATGTCACATGCGTCTTTGAGAACATTATCAGCATTTTTTGTTACTAAAATGTATGAAGAAATATTCAGCTGGGCATGTGCTTTCACAATTTGCATACAATGGTGACAGGGTAAAATTGGATATTTATCACAATCTTTCACTCACTAAACTTAAGATACTTGAGAAATACAAAAACTGTAAAAGAAAAATAATGAATCCTTAATAGCAAATGTAAATTCATGCTCAATCTTCCTCCCCTCTCCCTCCCTTCCTCTCTCTCTCTCTCTCTCTCTCTCTCTCTCTCTCTCTCTCTTCCTCTTCTCCCCCTTCTCTCTCTTGCACATTCAATTTCTTATCCTCTCCTACATTATGATGTTCACATAAACATCATCAATTAATTTCAATATACTTGTAGAAATCTTAAAACAATCACCTGACATCTATGCAATGACATTTGTTCTTTCTTTCTTTCTTTCTCTCCCTCTTCTCTTCTCTCTTTCTACAGTTCCCTCTCACAAATACACATATTTCCAAACCTATCACCACTCCGCAGTCACTGGATATCTACAACATGAAATTTGTTCTTCCTTTCTTTCTTTCTTTCTTTCTTTCTTTCTTTCTTTCTTTCTTTCTTTCACTCATTCTTTCTCTCTTCCCTTCTCTCATTCTACCTTTCCCTCTCAAAAACACATAAACAAATATCCCAATCTATCGCCCCTCCCCAGTCACCGGACATCTAGAATGTGAAATGTGTTCTTTCTTTCTTTCTTTCTTTCATCCTTTCCTTCTTTCTCTCTTCCCTTTTTTCTTTCTACCTTTCCCTCTCACAAACAAACAAATATCCCAATCTATCTCCCCTCTCCCCAGTCATCGGACATCTGCAACATGAAATTTATTCTTCCTATTTTTCTTTCTCTCTTCCCTTCCCTTATTCTACCTTTCCCTCTCACAAACACACAAACAAATATCCAAATCTATCTCCCCTTTTCCTGATTTCTCACTTCCTCATTATCCTGGCTACATCGCACCACAATCACCACCCTCAAAGACAATACGCACGACTTGAATACAAATGATGCGTTAGTCAATCCGCATTCAACTCCTCTGCATACAGCTGTCTGCGTCACTATCACACATTGTGCGATAGAGATAAATCAATATCTGGATATTCTCCAATGTTACTCAGTCAAGGGTACATCTTTATGAGCCCTTATCCTTCTTATCTGCATGCTGCACAACTTACAGAAGACAGTTCCATGTGTACTAGTATGTATACACATTTCTTGTGTACAGTAATTACTGTTACTCTGTGATTCAGTTAGAAAGTAAAACTACAAAGGGGCCTACATTTTAAGTGCAATTTAGCCCCCCAAATATAACAAAAAAAGCCCCTATTAAATTGATATGAAAGGGTATCATGCACAGGATGTTACATTTCATGACGTCAAACAAGTCATTTGTTTTTTCTACCCTGCTGTGATCTTGTCTTGTTATGTACATAGAGCGACATCAACTACAGAACCACAGATGTGTTCTATTTGTTGATATCAAAACATGCTCACTACGATTGCATTCAACACCATCGACAGTCGTGTGCACTTCCTGTACCATAACAGAGTTTCATCTCAAATGCCCAGAATACAAACATTTTGTAAAAGCATACCACGATATGTGAAAACTTTGTTTCAAAATATCGCTTTGCATTTCCAACTAATTTGGGTTCTTAAAACAACGGAGAGAATTTACTGTTACACTTAAGGCCTCCTGAAATTTGTGCAAACAAATAAATAATAAATGTTTGACTACTTTCTGAAAAAAACTTTTCAACAAGTAATGCTGTACTTTAATTTGCTCAAAAAATTTCAAATTTTGTCATTTCAAATGCTCTATTGCTCTATACTCACATAATCCTCCAACTTCAAAATAAAATATTTTTTCATATCGACTTCTTGATTTCAACCCCAAAATTCTGAAGACTAATAAATAAATAGTACATGTACATTCAATGAATAAATCTGATAAAGTTAGTGAAATGTTGTTTTTTCTATGCAAAATCTGTTCTACACCACAAACTATGAGAACGAAGGCATAATTTCAATTATCTCTTTTCAATTCTGTTAAGTACTCTACAACAACTCTGCTCCTGTCAAATTATAGATATGTCTCATATATGTAAACACAAATACAATATTCCAAATGACCAACAAAACTAAAATCTTTGTTTTTTCAAGACAATAATTATTCCAGCAGAAATTTTAAAAAAATATTACAAAAAATTTCTGTCTAGTTAATTAAAGCACAAATAAGAAAAGAATTTATTCAACTTTATGTCAGCACAAATAACAATATCTTCAAACTTTCTGTCAACTTAATGTTGACTAGTCATGCACGCCTCGCCATCCATCACTCATTCCTGCCCACTCTACTCACCAAGATCCCATTGGTGCGGGGTCGGTAGTACGAAGGTAACCGGGAGCCGAAAGTCCACGAAGGGAAGGCCGAGATCGGCGGCTGGGGTAGACGGGGCTCGTACATCCTCATTCTGTCCCAAACACTTTGTGGAGTGTCGAACTAATCCGTAAACACAATCACAGAACTCCAGCGAGTCGAATGAAATCACAACCTCCACAAGGCATAGACCCCTCTCTCTCTCTTCCTCGATCCGTCTCTCTCTCTCTCTCTCCGTCTCTCTCTTCCTGCCCCTCCCAGCTGTATAGTTGGAAAAGCCGGCGGAGATTATGTCACAGCTGTTCCGTGACGGAGGTCCACTTTTGCGTTTTTTTAACGAGCCCGAGACGAAAACATGGGAAGATGTCAACAGCCCTTAATAACGTGCTGAAAACGACGACTGACTCACTTGCCCAACTGCTTTGGAACAATTACTGAGTGAAGATGAGCTCACAAAGTTTGTGTGGTGAGTGTAGACTTAAGAAATTAGAGTGGAGTTACCGCCGCCGCCGGCTAGTAGGTTGCAGTTTGGTAACTTGGCAAGTGAGCATGTGAGATCTCAAGACACCGGTTCTTCTTGAAAGGAGTCTACAGATGCAACTTCCTCACGACACATTCGCCAAACCAATGATCAAGCGCCAAGCTTGCAGAGATTTATGAAGCGAAAGAAAAACACGGTTTGTTGAAAATAACCACAGCTCCTCCAAATCCGTCCATGATATGAATGATACGGAAGGAAAATATAAGACAAGTTAATTAGTCCTTGTTGAGAATATCCACACCTTTTCCAAGTAGGTCCATGATATTAATGATATTGAAGACAAATATAACACAAGTAATTAGTCCTTTTTAGTACTGTATATGACAGGAAAGGACAAATCCAGGAACAATGCATTGCAGTAGAGGTACAGCATACAGCACAGTGCCAATCAAACATTGGAAAGTGGCTTGACAAGGAAACACTTTTTAAGATGTGCACAGCTCCTGCATACAGCACATCAAGATGATATCAATCAGTTTAATGTGTATATCACATCAATGTACAATGTATCACACTTAGAAGTCAATGGGAACTTTGTCAATGAACTTTTATGCCGTATTGATTCTTGGCTATCACACGCTGATTGTAGTTTGAGATTTGTGAGGAACAACTGTGACATCATCAAGCAAGGCAAAAGAGATCAAGAAATCAACAAGTGGAGGGGGAGGCTTGTTTCAGTGTTGGAAAATCCTGGCTGAATGTATTTTTTCAAATGTCAATGCCTACACATTCATACACATTGATATCAAATGAATTTCATGCACACCGTATTTCTCACATTTGATTTCTCACACCCTACATGTAGAACAGGACTATGAACGAGTTAAGCCATCACCTAAATCGTGTCTGGGGTTACACTCCCTTCAAATCCATCTTACCCTTTTTATATTGCTTTTAGGAGCAGTATAAAATGCTCCACCAAATGCCATTAGTTCTTGCCCACCCTGGGCTGGAAGATTTCAATCGTCATCTCTAATCGGAGTTTTGAAGATGAGGTTTCTGGCGCTAGCGTGGTCTAAAACGGTCCGTAATTAAAACCAGGATGGAATCCTTCTTTTCCTAGCTTGCTAATAATCCAGGAGATTTGGCTTGCTCTACCCATTTGGGGAGCAGGATGTTTGGCTAGTGAAAAACGGCCCCCACCCACTGAGATAATAAAGGCAACAAAAAGTAGGCCATGGGCTATTTAAAGAAATGGACCATTATCAAAATTGAAATGTGAAATTACTGAAAGAGGCCACTCCGGTATATGGAGTCCCATCCCGAAAGTTGTTAAAGTTGAATTAAGAAGGGCGCGAATTCCCGTAAATTTTGGTTATACACACTTTATATAGTTCATATAGGCTGTTCAAACAGAGAGCATATCAGAAAACTCATTTGAACGCTCAATATTCTGGTTTGAAAGTCGATATAAATTAGCCTGTTTAGAGTCCCCGATAAGCCTTGGACGCATAGGTACACGCTGAGCGTGACGTCACGGACGGGATTTGGGTAATATCCAGTGTCTGGTATCAATACAAAAATCAGTGCAGAAAGAGAGAGAAGATTTTACCAATGTTTTTCAAAGGAAGCCATATCAAACAATTACAAATCATATATACAAATCTTTACTCTCCCTATGTAGAAAAAAGTATAAATAACGGTTTTCAAGTCTTAAATTGTGAAGTAAGATTGCAAACGATGAGTTATTAGTCAATATTTTCACTTGATTTTCTTATTTTCTACAACATGAGAATACTAGCGTAAAGTAGATCCGGCCATCGCCACCCAGCTCATACACACTCGAGCGCGCTGCTTGCTTGAACTTGTCCAGTATACTGCATGCTATGCGTATGGGCGCTCGTGTGTGTGTGTGTGTGCATGCTTGCAGCCAGCGCACGTGTACTCTATATTTATGTTGTGACGTGATCGCGAGAAACTTGTGCATGTTGGCTTTCTTTAGCTTTGACTTTCGTTGTGCATAATTAGCTTTCTTTCGATCTCGATCTCGCTGTTGACAAAATATTAGTACCCAATAATGGAGCCATTTAGTGAAGAGTTGGAGCAAAATGACCTTTATATGGACTTTGAAGACTTTATGGAAGATGATGAAGCTGAAGGAGGTGATGAAGGAGAAGAAAGCACGAACGAAGATGATGATGAAAGCTGGGAAGATGTCTCTTCAACAAGTGACGATGATGGGGAAATTGGAGAGCAAGGGGTGGTCGATCCAGTTGAAGTTCCCCCTGCTGCAGGCGGGGAAGTAAACGAAGAACCGGTAGCACCTGGGGTCCCACAGCCATACCTTCACGAGCCATTACCAAGAGATGGAGTTGTAAATCACGGCGATGAGGGTGTTTACATACGTTGGAGAATAAATACGACCACATATCTGCGTAGAGCATTTTCTATTTCACAAGTTCTTGCACACATATAATCACCAACTGATTGCCAGATGCACTGATTATTACATTGAATTTACAATTTTGTCTCTCATCCACGGTGTTGAAGTCGAAAGACAAGGCAGTAAAATCGCTTCAAATGAGAAATATTGGAACACTAGAGACACATCATTGACTATATGACATTGCTTAATTCTCATTTATTTTTAAAAATCATTCACATAAAACCATAACAATAGAAGAAAAGTTCTGACGTGAAAGTAAATTCATTCATAATTGTACTAGCGTGTATGTCTATGCACACAATATACTGCACTGCTCGCTTTGTTTACTTTCTCACTGTGACCCAAATCCCGTCCGTGACGTCACAGTGCTCGAACAATAGTCTCGAGTACTCATCGCCGGAGCGATCAGAGAAAATATGGTGAGGGATAAATCGTCTAAATTTAATATTCTAAGCTTATTTTAGGGGGTTAAAAGGTCTCTCATAGGTAAGCTAGTGTCATAAGGATGATATTAATGCAAATATCTCATTATTTGGGATCGTCTTCTTAATTCAACTTTAAGTTGGTATTATTTAAATCCAGATTCCAGAAATAGCCTAAAATATGGCAGGAATGTCATGTGCCAAGGCATACATCAATGTTATTGAATGAAAATTGGCAACACTGATTAATTATCCCAATTCTCAAAGACGTACATTTGAGGAAGCACATGCGGAGTACTTCACCCTACAAGCCATCAGTCAAGATTTGCCCTTCCTCAGTTTCGAGAACAATACTACAAATCCTTAGAGTCTAAATTGTAAATTAGATTTGACTTACGGACTCACGACAATGGAGAAGGAAATGGAGCACAAATGTGGGGGCTTCATTCATGCTATACACGTGATCACATTATTCTATGAGAAAGTGCAAACTGCACACACATAATTCCAAATTTGATTCCTGTGCTCAACAACCGTCCGCTGCGTCAAAATGCTAAGTTTTAGCGACCTGAAATGATTGATCATGGTTTACTGAGCTTCATAATTTTCTGCAGAGAAGTAATAGATTACTGCATATTTTCATTAATTTCTGTATTAAGTTTGCCTGCAAACTTCAAGACACCAGAATTTTTATTTCAAAAAATTACCCTCGTGTCTAAAGAACTAAAAAGGTGATAATATTTGGGCAAATATCACCAATGTAAATATGTAATTATATTTCTACAACTTTAATCTTCCATTTGGCATTGATTGCTGCTCCAAAATATGCATCATTTTTTTTTGCAGAGCCAAAACACGGATAGATCATTACTGTAACTGATTTTTCGCTAAGATCTGGCCCTGGTTTATGAAGCAGTTACATTTTATAAAAATACAGTTATAAAAAATTACAGGAGGAAAGACATAACTTTGATTAAATACTATGTTTTCTCTATGCTGCATGTATGCCCCCCACTAAAGAGGCCATAAAATTTTATTAAAAAGCATTTTTCAAATGAGCAAAAATTAAAAGGGAAAAGATTGAAATACAATGTTTTCCTCAAGCTCTGACCCTGGGTATTCGCTAATGAAGCCATGAAGTTTCATGATAACTTTTTCAAATTAATAAAACTGAAAAGGGAAAGGAAAGTATATCACTTCAATGTTTACGGGTTACCACGGTACTGTGAGAAATGTAGTTTGGGAAGCTGAGCCCAGCTGCTTCATTGGGCCCCAACCAAAGTATCCTTACTCAATCTGAAACGGATATTATACATTGTAAAAGAGCAATTGTCAACCCTCTTCCCCTTCCCATTCCCTACAAACAATTGAATGAAATTCAAACCTTGCACGACCACACAGCCACTTTCATAGAGGCATATATGTCTGGAATTTTCTGGAAATGTTTAAGGTAGCCCGTCCCTTTTGCAGACCTAATTCTGAAAGTTCTCTGACTTTGTCATCATTTGAGAGAGAGTGGCTATAACCTTTCCCTAGAATCGACAAAGCGTAATATTCGGTTTTAAGGAAATACTCTTCGATAATTGATCGAGATTTCTTTCTTCGTATCATGAAAATATTCAAATCTCAGTGAAAGCTAGTTAGATTTTCATTTATCCTACAGGAGTAACAGTTAATATCCCAAAGATACGTGCTCAATATGTGCAAACTTTCATGAAGTTTGCACATGTTTGAAAAGGGGACGGGCCATCTTTAAGAGACCCTGTCTTTAAATTTTGACAATTGGAGTATGAAGATTGCAAAATTGGATACGACTGGAGGATACCCCTATTCTTCATGATGTTTTTCTGGATTTGTTAAATGACTTATCTGAATCTTGCAGACTGTCACGGAAATTTGCTGTTTCTGTCTTTCAACACCAACAAGGTTACGAGTTGCATAACATTATTAAAGTGTATACTCATAAAGTCTATACCTCCATGGACGAATTTCCTTCACATGATTTATGATAGGATGCACACATAATTCAGGTGATGACACAGATATGTTACACTTAAATACAGTGAATCCTGTATATAAAGGCCCTTCAAGAAAAAAATTAGTCTTCATATGACTAAGCAGGAGGTTTTCATGTCAAATCTGCTTAACACAGATTTCAGGGGCAACAAAATAGATTATACCATAGTCATTGTAATAATTGACTTGTATGTGTATGTCAATAAACCGTTTTCACAGCTTTTCCCCTGACATAGTAATGCGTTATTACATGCACCTATATCTTGTAATTCAGTTTCATTGAGTGGAACGCACTTTGAGAGTATCAGTTATTGCTACTTGGACAAGCCTTGGACTAGCTTTTGAGTTACCATTAGTAAGGTATTGTTTGAACAATGTGCATAAGCATTGCATACATAACAAAAATGGTGTTGTAAAAATGATGATAGGCGGCTCGTTATTTTCAATCTTTGCAGATATGAGCAGCAGATTGTCACATACATTAAAGTTAAAATTAGCCTTTGTAAATGTTGATTCTCAAAAATGTGGATAAGTGTGAACACACTCCTATATATACTGTACACTACAGCTCAAAGGAATTGGCATAGGGAAAGGGAAAGGGAAGAAAGGGAAGGAGCCTTTCCCTTTCCCTATGCCAATTCCTTTGAGCTGTGGTGTATATAGGAGTGTGTACATGTTTTATTCGCCCTTCAGTTTTGGGAGACAGGTTCCCCTCGTGCTCTTGGAGCACAATGTCACCTGTAAATGTATCATCCCTCCTAATAATCCCCTCCACATACACCTTTAGATAAAACCTTTTTGTTTGTTTTTAGAGGTCAATCCAATAGTTAGTCATGTGTCTTTGTTCACATTCTATTGATAGCACATGACGACCTCACAAAGCCAACTGTTTCTTTTCTGGCACCTAATTCTAATCTTCTTTCATTATCTCCCACTAATTACCCCCACATGAGTGTTCCCCTTTACAAATCATAAATTGCATTTTCTAGGTTTTTGTGCTCTATTTTGGTTACTATACTGTTAATATGATTATTACCGGCATATCATCATGAAGCCTGCCAAACGATGTATTAATGAAGGGGTATGAATTAAATGATACTGATTACAAGTTATCATGTTTACATGGCAACAGTTTCTAGTGATTATATCCTTCTCCTCTCTACGAAGAGGCTGATGTGGTGAGTGTATTTATGCGTCTGGCTGTCGATCTGTATGAGTGCCAGTCTGTTTGACATGGAATTTCTCTTATTTTTTTACTCAATCTAGAGTTGTAAAGTTGTATTCATGCACAGTTAAATTGCTCCCAGATTGTCAGAGGGGTCTGTTTGTGGCATTTCATAAATGACACTCACGCAGAGGTACTTTTATTAGCTGGATTAACAACAGGATGTGCACTTTTAATAGCTAGTTAATCTGCGCTCTATACCTGTACATCCGTATACAATGCTAGCCCACTGGGTACTGAATGAGCACATCCTGATTGGTAGCTTTTACATCCAAGACGCACATGTACTTGCTGAGAATCCAAAGGCATACTGTGACACCTGCTTGCCCCCTCCCATCAGCACCCCACCCCCAAATCCCGAAGTCTGCTGTCATTACTTTCACCGTAATCTCATTAAGTCAAGTTAAATCAAGCCCAAACAATAGCTGTGATCCCTGGAACGAATACAGGAAGTTGTTCATCACTTAGCTCGCGGTCATGGTAGCAGGACAGTTCGAGAGTTTCAACCTATCTCCCCATGGCAATGGGCTGCATAGGCATAATTGAAGGAATAATCAAATTCGCCGGGGAGCAATTGGCAAATTTCCTTTCATAATGCCACGCGACAACAAACACGTGTTGATATAATTGTCATATATATCTGTGAAGGATTCATCTTTATGTCTAATATCCAGGGGGCCATGAGGAGAAACATGAGAATGTCTCAAGTAACATAATATTTTCTGTTATTTAATCAAACAATTTGTATGTTCAAGTATGCAGTGTGTTAAGACTTTTTTTTGTCTTTTCTCTTTATATAGAGAGGAAGATAGGGATACATACACGTACTAATGGCCTTTTCATGAAGGAAGTCATTTCTTTGTTGATGCCTATTTCATAAATACAACAATTTATTTACAAAATATAATTGTCCAGGACCAAGGTGAATCTTAATGTTGTTTTAACGCTCCCTCTAGATTTATCTCACCTTTCCGCTGTTCATAACAAAGCCAGGCTTCCAGGCTTGTTGGGCACTTTTAAATAAAACTGTTTAATTCTCCCTATCGCATATAGCTCTCCGAATCTGAACGTGTATGGCACTCCAATTTTTTAACCTTTAATTCTTGGGATATGAACTTCCGGTTCACAAACATTCTATGGCCATCATCTTGCTTGTGTCTTTTCATTCTTTCATTAGTCCATCCACAATCAATGTTGAGGTAGGCAAAAACATCACTGTGAGTGATTAGTGGTATTTTTTTCAAGTCCTTCGTCCATGTAAGATTCCTTCCATTTTAAAATTACGAGGTTTACAAGGGTCGAAATTACAGATTCTGTGTGTAATTGCGTAAATTCAATATGCACCAAACTCTTACCGGAAGTATACGTCCCAAGAGCAATCGATCAGATATCGGTATCACAAAGTGATATCGCTTGATATCGGTTATATGCAATAGGGAGAATTAACCCTCTCGAACTCATGGGAGCGTTGAATGTATAACAACTCAACATATTTTGTTACATGATACAAAGGGGGGTAAGAAGTCTGGCTACTGTAGTCTAATAGTGATTTGACCAAATGGCTATTTCCTCTATGAAAGCCACCATGGTACATGTATCATTACCCCTGGAAACTTAAGACAAATCAGGCACAGTTGAAAAAAAAAATGCATGTTTCCTCTTCTAAAATGTTCACTATATTCTGAAGCTTCCTGTATAGTCTATGAAGTGACATACCCAAACACTCGTACTTAAGATGGAGCTCACACATGTAAACAACTGCATGCCTTTACTTCAAAAAATGTTGTGGCACATGCTGACAGAGCAACAACCAAAAGACAATGGCAATAAATTGAAGGTAACCCTGGAATCCATGTCTTCAAAAATAAAAGTTATGAGCACCCAGTCCTTATGGGTAACACAATGAAATGTTCAAAGCCAAGACACAATATAGGGATCAAGGTCATGTACATGTACATAACAGGATTGCTACATTTATCCAAGTAGCATCCATGTATCATGTGATATACATGTAGCAAGCACACTTTGTGTACAATCAAGGTTTTGCCCAATCCATGTTATTCCAAAGAATATTTATGAGCTAACGCCTCTGGGAAACACAATAGAAGCATTTGAGCCAATATACAATGCCGAGAAGGATGTGAAGGATATCTCAGATTAACCTTTAAACATCAGTTACACAGATAATTGTTCACTTCTAAGCATGCTATTGTTTATTTTTGTCGGTTTAGAGAAAACATGTTTAGGAACAGGATGCGGGGCAGTCTGAGAAAAATACAAAAGAGCTCAATTGGAATTTAGCCCCCATAAAGAGTTTCTGTGAAAATTTATTTTCCTCAAAGGGTACAATGTATAAAGCTAAACAAAGGTCAGGAGGTTTGTTTCATGATATCTGGCTTTATTATTACAATATATTCCATTTACTGCAACCACTCTACATCATATAAAAATGTCAATTGTTGGATGGATTGAAAAGAGGCCACCGGCAATAAATTTGACAGTTTTCTCTGGGCAAAGTTGAGCATTTATACTATACTTCAACTGATACGTGAAGACCAACATGGAAAAAGAGAGGGGCAAAGAAAATTTTGACTTGTGTTAGAATGCACTCAAAATAAGTCAAATCAGAGGGAAAAGATCCATAAACAGACACGTTCTAAGTAGAAAAGTGATGACGCATGTGGGCAATTCACCTCATAATGCAAAGAAATGTCTTTATTTCTACATGGCCAGCCCACTGCTGTGACTGTGTTGAAGAACAAAGTGCTCTCAGACAGAGACGATTCATGTGTTAACTCTTGGTGTGCTACATGCGAGTTTATTCATAACCAAAACAGACAATCTCCATAGAGCAGCAGTTTATTTTGCACAGAGAGGTTTAAATTACACCTCGTAATGCAAAGAAATGTCTTAAAATTTTCTTGGGCATACCACTGCAGTGCTGAAGAAAATAGCACTCACAGTCATTGATCATGATGATGCATGTGATAAATCACGCCTCGTAATGCTAAGAAACATCTTATTTCTTTCTTGGCTAGTGCTACTGAATGGCTCTGTTTGAAGAAACATAACCATTCACAGAGAGTGGATTACATAAATGCAAGGCTGGACAGGTGCCAGCTTAGCTCACTGAATCATAAGGCAACATTTGTGCCTAAAGGGAAATGAGTGGGAAACATTAATTTATCTTGGTCAGAGAAACAAAGCCTTCTCACCTGCTGGGTCTCAGAGACAGGGGGGAACGGAGGGGGGGGGGGGGGGGGGGGGCGAGGTGAGTGGCGGGTGATATGCAGTACCATCATATGTAAACACATCAAAGGGAATATAGCCCTTTTACAAAAGTCCTGAAACTTGCCACTGATCAGCAGTACACCCTAACCCATATCTCTCATACCTTTTCAGGAGGAGTTAAAAACTATCCTGTATAAATGTTTGAAACACCTTGTTCTGTAGTGAAAAGGTACATTAAGTCTACATACACTCATAAACCATATAGCCCCAGTCAGCGATACACCATGCATCTCAACACACAACTGCAGTGCAGAGAGCTGTGATGTGCACTATTGTATCACAGTCTTCGATCTTTCAGATACAGGAACTGCTGGCTTCTAATTCCAACATTACTCTGCTTAGACTCAGTTTCCGGATATTACATTGTGACAGAAAATATTACCTACTACAGTTCGACCAATTATACGGCCATCGATTTTCCGGCCGTCTCTGTTAACCGTACGCCGACCCACTGAGTTTTTCTATGTTTTTATGAATTTTCAGTGCCAAAATCACTTCAGACAAACACACATGCTACCACGATCATACGAATACACTATAGGACATTCTGACAATCATTGCCATGATTGTAGCGAAGATCATATTTTGTAGAGATTTTGGGGTAATTTCTGTTGCTGTTCTGTGTATTTTGAGGAAATAATCATAAAGCTGGTTAATGGGTAATATGTACCACATGAATATACCTACAATAACATACTAGAAGGTGCCTATTTTATCCGGCCATATCGATTTTCCGGACGGCCACCCGTCCCGACGTGGCCAGATAATCGAGATCTAACTGTATATGGAATTTTCATCCATTTTCTGTGTTATTTACACAATCTTATTTTTTTACCTTCAAAAGGGCACACTACCTTCAAAGGTATAGTGTCATTTTGCAGGTCTACATAAATCATTTGGGACACTGCCTGAAATAGAACTACAACATTTAAGTCCAGTCTGTGAGGAACGAAGCAGGGACGTAAACTTCAAATACAGCATGAAAAGCAGACAACTGTCTGGTTTGCCTCTCAAACTCGGCTTCCTTTTTTAATGCAAAGTGAATTTGGAGTTACTGTACATGTATTGATCATCAATCTTTAATTTTCTTCTTCATCATCGTAGCTGGGAATGAATTGTGTAATATCACCCCCTTACAAGATCCTTGACACAATTCACAAATTTCACAAGACAATAGCCGCATTATTTTTGTAACGTCTCGCATTCTATTGTCTACATTTGGCGTGTTTCCAAGGAAATTACAAAATGTGTTATGTTCGCTCAGTTAGCTTCACATGTCTCACCTCTGCAGTCTCATTCCTTCTCACTCTCTCTCTCCCAACTTCAAGACAGCTCCTCTCTACCTCTTCCCGCTTTCTTGCCAAACATTTGTGCAATATGTCATGAAAATATAGTTTTCTCCAATGAGAAATTTTACAATTTCTCTGTCAGTCTGAATGTTTCTCTCTACCTCTCTCTCGTATCAAAAGACTGTGTGTTGTTAGGTTGATTCATTTCTTCAGTACTGTGTATACATGCAAAATACATGTACAATATATGTTTGTACAGTACAATACAGTAGTCTCAACAATCTTGCATTATTTGTTGATTACTAGACAATTGACACCACAATTTTCTATACGCATCTGCGCAGTATCACTGTATGAATCAATCAAATCTGTGATACGAATACAATCACAATCTCCCATTGATGTACAAGTTTTTTTCTCAGAATATCCAGATGCTCTTTACAATAATATCTTACATGTACATGTACAAATGCTATCTTCTAAAAAGTATTTTAACTTACACTACAGCTCAAAGGAATTGGCACAGGTAAAGGAAGAAAGGGAAGGAGCTGCAGTTTTAAAACCAAGGTATATTTTGTCCAGTTCAGCATGAGGCAAGATACTTTAGCCTAAAAAGCATCATGTTTTATGCTAAACTGGACAAAATATAACTCGGTTTTAAAACTGTGGCTCCTTCCCTTTCTTCCCTTTCCCTTTACCCGTGCCAATATAATTTGAGTTGTAGTCTAGGTACCAGCTCTACGAACAATACAAAACTGTATTTCAATTAAAATAGTGAACATGTACATACTACATTGTATGTACATCAGTACATGCACATGTAGATCCCTATAGTGACGTGCAAGCTGTTCTTTTATGTAGTAAAATGTCATAACTCACAGGGTGTAATTGGTACCACACCATAACGACCTCCGAGAGTGGTACTGTTTTTATGATTGTGTACACAGTGCATTGGATGCAATCATTGCTTTCTCTTTTGTTTTAGACACATCATACAGGTACATGTATGTAATACATGCCTTTGAGTATTGAATCATGAGTGAAGACCAGCACAACATAGAAGGCAATGATCCAAAATTTCCACTAGTGTGAGTTTCAAATGAATACTAGACTAGTACCTACAGTATTGTACTGTAGGTCCATACATCTGTGAGAAAAATATATGACATTTACGTTATGGACAGACAATTCTTTCACATTTATAAAGCAAACTCACACACAAACTATGCATAAAATATTGTTTAAATCATATTACAATTTCATTACAAATCATTGTATGCACAGGATACACATTTCATCAACCGATTACCATAAATACATAAATATTTGATGAAAAAAACATTTGCGTTGTATTGTTAGAACAACATCATGCACAAAAGACATGTTAGACATAGACCATGCTTTGTTAGGTATCAAATGCATCATGCAAGAAAGAAAACAAAGGGCAATAGAAATATTGACATGAAAATAAAAAGACAATGGTACAACATAAAACTCAAATAAAAATGAATGTGTTAGTCAGTACATATACCACACTACAGAACAAGTAAAAACACAGACAAAAAAAATCATGAACATGCATGTAATTTTGGTCAAATTTCTTATTCACTTAACATTTGTATTTGTTTACATATATTGTAGTATATTGTAGATCCTTTAATGTAATACAGATTACAACCAATAGATCCATATAACTACATGTATGACATTACAGCATTTTAAAATGCTTTTTATACATTCTACAGATGAAAATAAAAACATTTTACAATACATGTTCACTTCACATGCATTGAACATACAGGGGAAAAACAATGGCCGTTATACGGATGTCAGCCTTACATGTAACTTAAATTAATACATTAAATTTAACTTAAGTTCTATTTGTTAATTAGCCAGGTATCTCCTGATTACCTTCAGATCTAGCTTATTCCTAGAGTCCCCATCATACATTAAGTTTGACACATTTAAAAGCATTATTTTATAATGTGCAAATGTAAAGAATATACTGTAGCTCCATCTTGAGTTCAAAGCTATACAGTTCAATTGACAAGAGACATCTGTTTCTGCTACAGTAGAAGCAAGACAAAGCTTTTCTCACTGGGTTTCAAGATGACAGTGGGCTTAACTTGTGTTAGCTGATGTATACTTTGGCAATGCAAGGGCTACTGTGCATGGTACATTTGGGTTTAGATTGGAATGCAAATAATTTGAAAATAGTATGTTTTGTACAACATCACATTAGTACTACTTGTACTAAAAGTTGTGAATATTGTGATAAAAGTTCTTCAAATTCAATGTCCAATTGATAGTCAATACACTAACTTGAACGTAGTATTCAACTGTTAGAAAAAAATATGTTTGTTAAATATCATGCTCAAATCCTTGTTAATGTTGAAACATTTGTGGCAGTGTCACAACTCAGTATTTCAAACCTTTTTCATAATTCTGAATATGTTCTCTTTTAAGGTGCATTCTTAACAATTTGAGCGGGTTAAAGATGATATATGTCATGAAATAATCTACATTCCTGACACAATATTACGGGTTAGGTACCAACCTGACATCAATGTATGGAGCTCTGTGTTGATAACTGAAATGAGACAAATCATGCTGCTAAGGGATATGCATGGGGGAAATGCAGGGGAGGAAGGAACATGATACATGCACACCTAAGTACAGCCATACTTATTATTCATGCTGGAGGGGAAGCGGTCTTTTTTTTCCACCAACGAGTACCCAGACGATCATACCATGTTAGCTTGCGATTAGCCTGCCAAAATGTGTGAGTTACTACTAACGTGACAGAAAAGAAAAGAGACACCAAAATTGTATTATACACATAAAAGGAGAGGGGAGAAGAGATGCAAGTTGCTGCATCTTATCTTCTTTTTTTTTAAGAGTACTCACCGATAAGCTTCTTCGACAATTGTTCATTTTGGTAGATTTTTTGGGGGGCGCCAGGTACAAGTAGAAAAGGGTCGGGTATCTCTACTTTTTGCTACCTACTGTACGTGACTATCTGCGGCATAGTTGAAAGTTCTGTGAGGGTGGTGAAACAAAATGTCAACAAAAACGATCAAAATAAACTTTCAAACGAGAAACAAGGAAACACACACATAAATTCTAGTAAACCTTCAGACAGGTAATTCAATAATCTACTGCATTGTACATGTACTCGGTGTTAATAAAACTTCAGACACTTTTCGCATATAATGTTTAAAAATTGTAAAGTAAAATGTCAATTTTCTTTAAACCAGATTTTGTAACATTTCATCAATCATTCATTATTCCTGTAATAATCCTTGTATATTTAATGAGATTTTCTTTGTTGGACAGATGTTGAGATAAAATATAGTATGTATAAATCGTATAAATAATTCAGAACACGAAAATGCCCATTGTGCATCACACAACTCACTGAGTCTTTCCTTCCAGATGAATGCATTATCAATGATACTGTGATGGCAGGTGCTAGTAAATTGACAGGTGCCATGCATGATGTGTATTATTGTGTTCTGAATTCATAGTCACACACATATTTAGGTCCAAATTTTTCCAAAAGTGAAAATCTCATTACAAATTCTACGGATTAATACAAGAAAAATAAAAGATACATTCTTACAAAAAACACATCTATAAAGTTTGACATTCTTTCACTTTGTGATTTGTAAATTCTAACTAGGTCAGAATCCATTACTGCTTTTCAAAAGTGTCAAAAGTTCTTTTTAACACCCAGTGGTACAGATAGTGTTCTAGGCGCAAAGAGAAACTGCAAAGGTTACAATATGCCTCAACCATTCATGAGCAAACATACCATATTAGGAGATATGCACTCAGAACTACGGAGCAAACAAAACAAACACAATAAACAATACAAAGAATGCACACACAAAAACTTCTGAAGTGAATGTTTTAAACACAAGACAATCATATTCTTGTTCTCAAATAATTTATTCTCATTTCAAAGTTGTATGTACTTCAAGAAGCACAAAGAGAATGAGCACATTAAGTTCTTTTTCATACTTGAACTTATCCCCATAATGTACACACACAACTTTCATAATGTGTACAAAAGTTTACCATCACAATACCAAGTACATGTACTATATTTACAGTGTAAGTAATACTACATGTAATACCACTTGGTTGCAATAAAGGTACTTCTAAGTAGTTACAGTGTAGCTGCTTTTTGATGGACGATAATCCCCTAAAGCTACCACATTTGAGTAACATGAATTGAAGGATATGATACATTATATAAATTACATTAGTCATGCAATGTATGTAAAATGGAACAGCAGGATAATGATCTCTCATGACCTCATGTGCACATGCACAGCGCAATGGGACACGTGGTCAGACTGTGCTTTGTTTGTTCTCTTATTAAGGATGAGATACCACTAGCGAATGAAGCCATAGAGTATGTCATTATTCAGCATTATATGATGTATGCTGTAATCATTATTCATACATGTGTATCCATCCCATAATACTACATGTACAGTACATAACAAATACAGAATTGATGGGACACTTTAAAAAAGACTTTAACCTGTTCAGTCCCATTGGCACGACACCCAACTTATGTGTAATATGGGGATGCCAGTGACCAATACTGAGCAGATTAAGACAGAGGCTACATGTAGAAAGCAGGACTCTGTATGCATGTAGCACATTTTACACATACTTGTTATTTTACACTTCTTTTTCAACAATGTAGTTTATAATCTTGTACTCATTCCTACAGTGTACACAACATATGCAGAGGTATTTCCTCTTTATAAAGTGAGATTCAAGCCAGAACTACATATTTTCCTAACAAAGTAGACTCACTTGCCTCTTACTTTGATATGTCCCCTTTCAATCTCAATTCTCTACTACATGAAACATACATTTCCCATACTTCCCTTCCATCTCCACAGCATTAAACATATTTCCCCTATCTCTAGTACAAGACAACACTGGGATTACTACCAGTGGGGGATGAGGATAACTTATGCCCTAATATACATGCAGGCCCAGCGCACCATCAGCACACACATGGCCAGTGTGCAGAGTAACATGATCCAGTCAGTGAAGTTGAAAAGGGCAACATTGCGCAGTCTCACCTACAGATGGCAGCATTTAAAATCTCCACAAAGTCATGATGTAGTATAATGTGAACAGTACGAAAGAGCAACAGGAAGCTCAGTGATTCAACACGTCACGCATGACTAAGGGCAATAATTGATCAAGGAGTCATCAAGGATGTAATAAAAATCCAGATCAGTATGACCTACTGGTATGTGATTTTGTGGTATTGCCATTGAGTAATAAAATAACGATAAAAACTTAAATACCTTCTTTCCTATTCTCCGGAAATGTAATCTCATACAATTTTTCTTCCTTCCTTAATTTCCTTTTCTTTTCTCTTCACCACAGGGCTTGTTAATTCCTATTTCCCCTCTCTTTTCCTTTGTCTTTCTCTCCTCATTTTGTCACCACCCCACTCAAACACATTTTCCTTGCAATCAACCTTACACACTATAGCATTCTAGCAGAATAAGTTTTCATTGTACATAAACAAAATTATGCTTATTCAGCAAATATCATGCTTTACTCACAAAGATAGCTAAATGTGAATGTGGTTTAAACTGGCAGCATCTTAAGTAGGGTTAAGGAGAAAAGCATGGTGGTACTGATGAAAGCACATCTCTATTTTTATCCTATTTGTAAGGTCATCATCAGGCCACAGATTTTGTAACTTTGTTCATCAAGTAAAGCAATATTTCTCAATAAAAAATGAGCAGGAAAGAAGATATGTACGCGCCAGCCTTGCTTCAAATGTAGAGATGTGCTGGTATATCTAGACTACTCTCAACTTGAAAGATTTTTTTTTAACAGTAATCATCATCATCACTGAATCATGCCTTTTGAGGCTTTTCATTTAGACAACTTAGATTTTCTTTATCATACTAGGATGATATATTCCTCATCCTATTAATTCAGAAGTACTGTACACTGGCTAATGGCAAGACTTTTAAACAAATGAAAGACATCATCACATACGGTACAAAAAGTTTTGACAAAACAGATACAGACTGTGTTGTAGTTGAAAGACCCTTGTGTGTGTCTCAGTTTTCTGCAATCTTCCACAAAACAATCGGAATATTGTGGTAACACAGGACAATATGAAAGGCCATCAAGTTTCTTTCTGCCAAGACTGTGCATGATCCTGAACTAACACTAACAGACTTCATGCATGCTTCGTCAAAACACAAAACATAGATTGCATTATGTGCATCTTGTATAAAAGTGAGTTTCCCGAAACAGTTCATGCTGATATTCAGCTCCTTGTTTGAATAACATACAACCTAGAAACAATTAAAGGTACAAAACACAATCGAACGCCAATGAAATGTGTTTCTTTTTTTATAACACATGAATAAGTCCAACAGTCAAAAGTCATTAATGATATCAAATTCATCCTTCATCGTTCTGGTGAATAATTACTAAATAAATGAACATCTATAGATCTCATCCTTGGTGTGGGGTTTGTATCTTTGTCTACTTATCACAGTATTTTCTGATGAGGTGACACAAACAATAAAATATGATGATCTTTATAATCAAATGGACTGATTTTTAAATCAAGGAACTATGAAAATTGATATTGAGGGCAGGTCAGTATATGATTTCAACACACAATTTTGGTGTTTAAAATGGAAAACAACCATGATAACCTGTTCTAGAAGAATATTTTAAAAAGGTTAAACCAATTCTTTGACAGTCATCCACCAGCCAGTACAATATGATTATGAACCTTATTCATAGTACACACCATGTCACACTGATGGCATAATGCCATATTCATGCTATCATCAATGGGACCATGTGGATGGAACAGAGCGACCAGCCGGTACGTCACCTACAATGCACTTACGATACCATCCGGCATCGACATCGCTGCACCATGGCCATGCATGGTGATTTGATCTGCATGCTATCTGCATCTACCTTCACTGGCAATGGAGGTGCCAATACCATGCCAATACAATGCCAATGGGCTATGCCATGGCATGGACGTCGGGCATCTCGACAAAATCTGTACAACTTAGATAACACACGACAATTAATTCTTGATTCCAATATGTACTTACGACAGGGTGATACGATGGACAGCGGATAACTGTACTTCTTCGAAATTACAATCTTGCGAATTTTATGTTGCTCTGTACGATGTATTTTTGTATTATCGATCCAATGCATGGGTACCGGCGCAATACATGCATACAATACACGGGTAACACAGGTATACAAAAGTCGTCAGCATGCAGTCGTGTGTTCGCGCGTGCACATTTATGTGCTAGAGCATCCCTAATCTAAACCTGTAGATACGTGGAAATGGATAGGGATTTCCTTCCGGCCGCGCACACTTTTACGCATTGTTAATCTGTCTTTTGTCACATTGGGATAAACGTGTGTGTTTTTCACACGGCCTTTAAGTAGTTCGCCTGCCTCAAACATACACAACTGGCAAGTCTGGTGGTAGTTTGAAGTTTTGCAGGCCCTTTAATGTCGTTTTTCATGGAACGATGACAGCAATGATGTGAGTGCATATAAAGAGACTAATCTTTTCCCCCCAAACAGCCGAAGTGCAGTACCAAAATACATTTTAGGCCTATCATCTTGATTTTCAAGTTCATTGCAAATTTGTTTCACAAAAGATAACAGTGGCATGCAGATCGAGTCTACCCGAGCTTGCCTGACCCGATTAAAAACTTTATTAATACTGCGTACCAGAAAGTTAGTCCATTTTAGTACAGTATTTGCGTTAAACCTTTGTTCAGAATATGGGCCAAAGATGACAAAAATAATGGAATCTGTAAGAATGAGGGATTAACGAAACGAGCAGATGGCCGCTAATCGTTGATTCCCAACGTGGATAGTTAATGCAAATAGATAGGCATACGTTCGTAAAGACAAGATATAGCAGAGAATGGTAGGTGAAGGGGCGAGGAAAGAGATAGAAGGAGGTATGGAGGAAAACAAATACGTAAAAGACACAACATACCAAGAAGCATACTATGTCATAAGTGCATCGTGAGGTTTCACTTCACCTCACCCTAAGGCCCCGTTAGTAAACGTTGTCTTTGTTCTTCGTCCGGTGCGCGCCACTTGCACAGCAAGGACAAAGATTACACAGCCGGATAGATTTTGAAGAAGGGATGTTTGAGGAAAGTCGGAGAGCGAAGTAAAAAGTCATTTCGCCTATTGATTCGAAAATCATTTCTTAAGGCAAATTTGCAACTCATTCATTATGCTGTCGTGATATGAACGGGTTTCTTTCCTTCTATTATTTTGCATATTTATATATCCACAAAATGCAACAGACCTGGTAGACCTGTGGAGCTAATCATGTCCTGCGATAGCCGTACATAATGTTATTGATGATGAGTCGGTAATAAGTTTTTTTTATGTCGTACGACTGGTCTTCATACTTTAGCCTCAAATCACATCTACCCGCTATGTCCCCAATGCGGCCCTTTAACACTCTCTTGTTCTGCGTATTACGTGCCGACATGCAACAATGACGTATAAATACAGTGTAAATACATGTACTCAACCGGACGTCGCCTTATCACATTTCATAATACATTTTCGGTCTATACAGATATACGAATATGCGGACTACCCAAGACCGGCCTTATCAAACGAACAAGGATGTTTAAGTTGCATGGATAACCACCAGTCGTTTAATTAATGCAAATTCGTTTTACTCTTCTTCTAGTCACAAAAGAATGCTTTACAAAGATTTTCTCTTTGATCTCATATACATGTTCGAATCCGCCGATTCTCTGGATGATTTTTGCTTGGATTTGACGCAAAGAAAAAATAGGACGCGCAGAAACTTGAATAATCTGAGAAAATTAATACTCACCCCATATGATTGCGCAGTTGTGACATATAATACCTACAATGCATCTCTTAAGATTCAATCGAGGAATATTGATACAATTAAGGTAAAACGGCTCTAAACGTGACATGAAGTTGCAGTACAAAAATCGATTTCATACTATTCCGCAACATATTCTATAAAAAAAAAAAAAAAAACAGTTGAGGAAACATCATTTTAAGATGTTTTCCATTCGGACAAGTAATATGAAAAACGTGCCCAACCGCGCCCAAGCTAGTATTTTCATCTCGAATAGTATTAAATTTCGAATCCGCTTGTCCTCATTAATATTAAAAAAACACTTCGTATCAAAATAAAGAGTTCATCAGCGACAGCGGCAATTTATGCAGCTTAGAAATATGCATTGTTTTTTAATGCATCTTTAATAATATCCAGGTGGACATTACAATCGGGTATGCATCATATTGAAAGAGCAGCTGCCAGTTATGGATTTAAGTGGCGGATTCAAACCTTGTTCAAAGGGATGGACATCCTGAGAACGCCTGAACTGGTCAAATGTCCGTGTGGGCTGGCGATTGCAAGCTCATCCGATAGCAACAAACGTATGTGTGTGGCATGTTTGTCGTCCAGGACAATCGGAGAACATTATGTTTGTAACCTGTAAATAAATGCTTTTGTACTACTGACCAAAGAGTTATCACTGGTGATCTAACTCCTGGCACGACAAGGACTTGGGCGCATTTGCATGCACGTCGTTCATGGGATGTGTTATGGAAGGATATGGAGCAACTTTCTTTCTTTGAAGCCATGTGCCACGCCGCTGAAAAGTTATGTGTTCTCAACAGGTGCTGACTTCAGGTGTTTGAACAATTATGAACATTATTGTGCGGCAACGGCTTCTCAGAACATTTCGCTTGTCTCGTTCTGTTAATGGCATTAATACTTCCATGAGCATAACAGGTATCAGCAAACACAAATAAACAAGTTTTTCAAGTAAAACATCTCCGCTGCACGCAAACGCACACCAACACCGTTAATGATAATACACAGTTTTACATATAATTTTAAGAATTGTTGAATCCCCAACATGCACTAGATGTCGGAAACTAAAGAAATTGGTCAATTTTTTAAGTAATACAAATATCTTATATGTCAGATCTTTTTAATGATTCCTCATTGCTTTTCGTTACAAAAGCAGAGTAACGGATCTGTCATAATCTGCCCTTAGAGGTAGTAGACTGTACTTGGAAGACACATAGCCTTCCAACACGTGATCGTGAGCAATCATCTTGCCACTGGTCTTAAATTCATGCATTGTCCATTTTAGAAACTTGCTGAAAGTTATTTGCCCTCAAATGATCCACATTTGGAGAAATTAGTGATTGAATAAATTCAAATTAAAATGTTCGGCCCGAACATTTCGAGGATTTGTGATTAAATCACTAGTTGCCCCTGACAACCGGAAAGCTTGCCCGAGGTTTGCCCGACAAAGCAACAACTAATGTATGCAAAGTGGATTCCAAGTACTAAAATGTCATTGTAAATTACAGGTTAATGGAATAACTCGTTACTAGGCCACGAGTAAAGAAACATCCATACATTTGACTACATTAGTAAACCGGTCTATTGAAAACCAATGCTTGTCCGAGGTTTGTCCAAGTAGCCATTACTTATAGAATCAGAGTGTGTTCTACTAATATACCATTTCCGTTATGTATGAAAATATTATTGACGTCTTTTTAATCCTTCACATGCCATTTGTGGGTAATTTCACCAATAATACACACAAATTGCATAGAGCATCATCTGGTTTTGGCACCTGAAGGGTTAATGGTCTCTCCAACGCTTGTCCGAGTAGCAACAATTACTAATAAGAGGGCGTTCCATCCAGTGAAACTGAATCATGAAAGGTGAATGACATTACGTGTTGCTACGAAGTTAAGCATGAAGTTGTGATTACGAGCACTGCTCAGTACGAGAACAGCTTATTGTCTGCGTATAGCAATCGACGAGTAGGTACAAAATATGTATGCAAACATGCAAAAAGGAGGGGAAAGGTAAGTCTACGAGTTGCAAATCCCCCTAGACATAACGATCTTCGCATCATTAAAACATTCATGATTAGTTTTTTTATTTTCTAAAAGGATTTTTTTCGTGCCACATACTCATCTGAATGCATGTGTATGATAATGGACAACAATTGACAATACAAAAAGAACATGATTTGTAAGTTTGGGCGAAGACCAGGCAGGTAAGGTATTAATTACATTGTTTTGACATGCAAAGGGGGTCCACCGCTTCTTCGCCGGAGAGCCGTGCGTATACATGATTGTATGGCGGAGTTATGTAAGCACGAATGCCGCACGATCGTTGTACATGTTGTATGCCGGGTTGACATAACGTGGCAGGCGGCAGCGAGCCAAATCTATTTCTATTAAAAATTCAATCTCAGAAGCAGGACGGTCAAACGTGTCTACAACGGCCATTAATATATCAAAACTGTGAACAGTTAAATATCTTCAAGCAGTTCGCATGTTATTGCACCGGTCTATAAAGGCAACTTGTCCATAAACAAGTTTTTCTGTGTCTATTTTTCAGAACAGAACATTGACATTTTGTACGTCATGACTATGATCTGGACCGGCTAGAAAGTACATGTACATGACTATTCCTATTGAGCAGCTTGTCTTCGGCCTAGTAGCGAGTGACCCTTTGTCCAGGCCTCACATCAGGCCTTCTATTGTATTTATTCATCAGTTTGTCTGGACTTCCGCTCAGCCGTTCCACCAGTTTGATTCGCTCATTCAAGTCTGACCATTGTTTAGCTTCTCCGCCAACTACGCGACTTTAAAGGGATAGTTGACCCTGACGATAAGTTGGTTTCAATAAAAGCAGAAATATGAACGAAACTTATTAGTAGGCCTAAAGGTTTGACGAAAATCCGTCAAAGGATAAGAAAATTGTGATCTTTTTAAATTTCAATTTTATGACGTCACGTGCGAGGTGTTCCATCAAAATGTCGCGTGCTTTATAATTCTATAAATTGCTCTTTTGCCTGTTTTGATGAAGGAATATATTTCTTTTATAGAGGTGTGAAAAATGTGTTTCTAATAATGTATCAAATGCACAAGTAAAATGATGCACATCGTTTTGAGAAAATTAACATTTTAAACATAAATTGTACACAACATATGGGAGAGCACCTCGAATGTGACGTCACAAAATCAGACATTATTTTAAAAAGATCATAACTTTCCTAACCTTTGTCGGATTTTCATCAAACGTCAGTAATATGTTTCTTGTATGATTCTGCTTTCATTTAAACCAAATTGTCTTCATGGTAGACTTCCCCTTTAAGGGTAAGGGGTTTAAGACTACAAGACTTGAAATCAACGGCGAGCAGTTCCGTTATGACCATGGATTACATTTACTGTTTGATTTCAGTGTGCCAGGTATGAATCGTCCCAAAATGATTAAAATCTTTATTGTAAACGAAATTTGGACCCATTAGATGACAGCAGCAGGCAGCAGCTTCCGCCATTATGACCCTATCATCACCACTAGACCAGCTATCTTTAACTCTTTGTGTGCCTAACTGTACAAATCATGCTGGGATGCGTTTTACTTGTGCCATCAAGCACCAACGGTATGGTAAAAGGTTAAGAACACATGATTAAAGGTTCCATGCCGATTAAATAAATGTTCACTTATAATGTTGGTGCAATAGGCACTGACCAAGCACTGTTCAATGTAAATATAAATAGACGACGACACACAATGATGTATTGCTGCAATGTGCATAACTATTCATCGCAGCAATTGATATTTCTGTTATGCTCATAATTTTGTATATTGCTTAGCTATTTTATACATTTGATGATATCACAAGAATAATGATCTGGGGGATTTGTTAAAGATGTGGCATAGCAGTGCTGAGAAAAAAAAACATTACAACATTATATAACACTGATTGTCATTGAACAGTTGATAATTTTGTGATGTTCATACTTTGTTTTATGTATTGGGTTAGGTACATAAAGATAATACACAAGACACGAACAGAGAGCAAGAGTGACTTGTCTGCTTGATATATAAACTACAAGTGCCTTTATTCCGGAATACTTTCGATTATATATACAGGGTATAATATTTCCATCATTAGTCATCATTGGTACTGGTTGGTACAAGGAGATGTGGGGTGAGAGAAGTAAGGGGGTGACCAGTGGCAGGATGCTGTGGTCAAGTGAATACATAGATTGGAATGCGGGAATAAGAGGAGAACTGAGAGTTTGAGACAGAGCGAAGTACAAAGTGAAAGTGTTACATGCAAGGCATGGTTGAAACTTAAAGGAGCATAACACAAATATACATAAAACATGGATGTGCAATAGCTCATAGCAATCATGTAGTTCAATACACTACACTTTGATACGTCAACACAAGTCAACGTGCATTCCAATGTCATAGTCCCTTAAAAGTCACGCGCGTGACAACCGCTTGATAGCAAATCCGACGTTAAAGAGTAGGCCGTTCTTCTATAGGCCATCGCAAAGGTGTGTAATACCACAATACATAAAAGAACATGCTGTTTTAGAATATCACACAGAATACCACAACTCTATTACAGATGTATCAACCTTTACAGTGGTTATATGGAGTTTTGGCGGAGGCGCAGATCGAAAAGCTTCGTTACCTAACATGCTACTTTTTAAAGCAATTTGGAGTTTTGGCAGGTTATCTAAACATGCAGTCTACTATCTACAGTGGAAATATCAGTTTGAATATAAACATTGAAGCGACTCTAGCGGATCAAATCTGCTACGATAAATGTTGCTTTTCAGCTTTTTTGACAAGGGCCCTGTTGCATAAAACTTAGCACTGATGGTAACTTTGCTATCAACGACAACTTCTATGGAGGCCTTGAATTTGATTGGTTGTCGAGCGGTGTTACCATGGTAGTTACCATTGATGGCAGAGTAACCCTCACTGGTAAGTTTTATGCCACGGGGCCAAGGTATGATTACGTAAAAAACAATACGTTATTATCATGATTCACGGATAACCTTGACTTTACTGCATGCGTTTGCAAAGGGAGCTGCACATGAGAGAAAAACTAGGGATTGCTTACATTATTTTGACGCCCCTGTTGCGTTTCATAATTCACTATCTGGGCCCCGTTGCATAAAACTTACCATTAATGGTAATTACTATGCTAACATCGCTCAACAGTCAATCAAAGTCAACGTTTCCATAGAAGTTGACATTGGAAGCAAAGTTACCATCAATGGTAAGTGTTATGCAACAGGCCCCTGGACCGACAAGTACGATTTGTGGTTCGTACACGTTATTCATGATTTTATGTTGTCTGCAAAAGAGATGCCCTACCTTAAAATGATTAAGTGCATATTAAAGACCTATTGTCTTGTGTCATGAAAAATCAATTCGATGGTAACACTCATGTTATATCAGATCATGCCAGATGCTCTGCCCGACATAGCAGCAAAACACTTCGTGTTCCCTTCAATAATGAAATCAGTTTCTCGAAGGAAGATAGAACATTTTGGGTAGGCCTATATATCAAGACATGCAAAATGACATCACGGCCGTAATAGGGCGAAATAGCGTAACCCGTCTTTTGTTTGTTTACTTTTGAGTTGAGAAGGTACTTTTGGTAAATAAGATGCACTCTTTCCAATGATATGATGAAAGTCCCAAATCTCATCTTCTTATAATTTTAGAGATAGAAGGACGTATCTTTCACAAGTTGGCACAGGAAAAGAACGTATCTTTCCATATCTTGTTTTTACACACTAGAACGGAAAAAATGATATGATATGGAATACTACAGCAGAAGAACGTCTGCCAACATACATCGTTTTGTCACATGAAGGCACTCTCCAGAAGAGCGGTTTTTATTTAGCAAAAGCACGTATCCCAACTTACGGCGCGCGGGCATTCTTCAGCGGAGACAACTCAATTCGGCAAAATAACATCTCTTGACTAACGCTCTTTTGCCCAATTAATATTCAATCAACTCAAGGTGTCTTATTCGAATTTGTAGTCGAAAGGCTAAATTGCAAGCGAATTTACAAATAAACAATTATCAAAATAACAGAACAAATCATAATTCAGAATGCAATAGATTAACATTATAAAAGAGGCTAGTCTCAATTTTCCCTATAGATCCAAAAAGAGCGTTCAACGCATAAAGTTTCTAATAAAAAAAAACATGCGCTTCTATGCAAAACTTATACATGTACATTGATGAGCAAATGCGAACAAATATTTTATTTGGCTAAAGGAGTGAGAATTAGAAGTAAATTAGTGATTAGTACACAATTGAGGAAAAATAGCTATACATTAACTGTAACACTATATTGCAAGTTAATGATAAAATAATGTTGGGTTCTAATGAATTACTAAAATGTACATCAATGATATAAAATCAATTGGGGTAATGTAACATATGCAAGCAATGATTATGTGACTAAATTAATGAGAATTGGTAGTAAATCGGTGATAGATATGTCTCCGCTGGAGAGTCTTGCGCGACGTGAGTTGGGATACGTTTTTTTGGCAAATTAGAACCGCTTCTCCGGAGACTGCCTTCATATGGCAAAAAGCTGTATCTATTTTAAAAATGTTATTCACTCTAAAACAGCAAATCCATTTTACTGAAATTTTCTGAAAATATATTAAAGGAGTGTTTCTAGAAGAGTACCGTTTTTGAAATGTCACAATCAAAAGACAAACGAATGGGAGAGGATTGAACTTTCAAACTCGTTTTTCTCAGAACATGATATTTCGAGTTACGTTATTTTGCCTTATTACGGCCAATCAGGAAAGTGAACCTTATGGCCGAGTTTCAATCATGCTTTCAAAAATAGCGATCTTCTGATCATTTAATATTTACAACTTTCTTATTAGTTATCAGATTCTCCTCCAGCTGTTCTTGAACATCTTAGATTGCTTCATGTGAGAACAACTCCATTTTGAACCAGAATACCTCTTTTATGCACCATTGAGAATTTTATGCACGGGGAATACACATTATTCCTTTAGGACAATATGGAGTTTGGCATAAGAGGATTTAATACTTATGCGGAGGTAATAACATTTTCAAATAATCATAATAATTGGGAGCAATTATCAATCGTTGCGTCACGAAAGGTCAAGTCAGGTTACATCGTTGACGGAGGCTATTAGCAGCGAACAGCCGAACAGTACGGAGGTCAATATTTTGTATTGTGATCAAAAGTTTAAAATGGATATCAATTATGTACCATATTACCCAAGCCCGGCCTTGGAACGACTGAACTATCGCAGGTCCAAGACGGATTGGTGATTGTATAGCTCGCCGATATAGCAACAGTAGTTTGTGAGTAGCATGTTTGTTTCCCGGAATGGTGAGGGAACGTTTTGTTTGTAACGGGTCAATAAAATTCCTTTGTACCATTTATCCAAGGGGTCACATTAATCCATTAATACAACAAAGTTTTCCGTGTGGGTAATGGTATATGAAGCTAATAACTTCCCTTCGACGGTACTTCCATTTGGCACCAAAGCCCTCCCGGTGATCCCATCTTACTAGTCCCGCGAGTTATCGAGTAACCTTTCCACATATTACCTCACGAGTTACCGGTATATTATCTTTATAGAGCTCTATGGTGTTGTTATAGAACTCCATGCGTATATATAGAGTACCTGTAGGCCCAGGTGTAGTGTGATTTGCGCCATCTACGTCAAATAAGCAGAGATGTGGGGTGTATATCATGACACTCTAGATTCATTTGGTGCCTTTTTATATACGCCACAAAGTATAGAAGACGTATCACTTGTTTATTTCCCCACCGACTTAGTAGTCTGGTTAGTAAATATAATTTATTTAGTCCTCATGAATAGCCTGAAAATATTTGTATACATGTATGAAGATGCTAGCCGGGTTGGATTGTTTTAACTTGTGCGTGTTATACATTTTTATTCCAAAGCTCCCATTCACTCGATATTAGTACAATAGTTTCGCCTATATGCAAAGTAGCTATGTCAGGCAAGGCCTATGCGGGGAGGCGCGTTAGCGTCACTTGCATCTTATCGGCCACCGAGAGAGGTTGTCCTGCTTTGGCGATACCAAGGCCGTCCAGTTTGTACGCGGCAAGCTTTACTCCAGTCTCAACTCCCACCTCCCCGGCTCCAGTATAGCCCAAGCCACTACTAACATCGAATTTCCCGGTCTGCAGTGCTCGACTTCATAATGTAGGCCTACTTCTGTCATAAACAGATCCGCCCCTAGGTTTTTTTCCCCTTCACAATAACTCATCCATTAACCGTTTTCCAGATGACTGCGTGTCCTAATTTTTGTCGGGGGAGGGGGGGGGGGGGGGGGGGGGGTAATTGAGGACCGGGGCCTACCATAGGTCCCTTCAACAATATGGTGTGGGCATTGAATGTTGATATTTTAAATTGCCACTTGATAGTGGCTATTTAAAAAGGAGAGACTTTTATATATGAAAAGCTTTCCTTTTGTGGTTTGAGATGAAAACAGCACAGTTCATAAGTAATCCAATTATTCAATCTTAACCAAACCTTGTATAGGTATGGATCTCTACATGGCAATAATTATTCTGAAGAGACTTGAGGACAAATCTCTGAGAGGTTTAAGTTCAGAGTGAAATAAATTTTGCAAAAAAATCTCCTCAATATAACGAAAAATGTTAGTAACTAAATTTCAACTAATCACAGTACAAAGTTGGCTTACTACATGAAAAGTTCTTCATGAGCTTTGCTGTAATATCTTTATGGTCAAAATTCATTAATGTTTCTTTTTATTAACAGACGTCGACTCGTATTAAAACTCACTTGTATGAGATTAAAAAGAGAGAAAAAATGACAAACCCTGTCTATTTTTTTCGACTCAAAGTCTCTTTTCCGGTCTCCCCAGAGCCATACGGATGTGCAGTTTGCTCTGCCGGTTATCTCCCGGTTGTAGCGCCATCTCTTGTTCATAACAACGAAGTACTAGTAGGTTTTGACTTCGATGCAGATGTCTTGATTAAATGCACTTTTGAAAGAATATTATTGTATACTTGTGTCTTATGTTCATGCCTTACAAACTTTTAGCAATTTGAGACGATTCCTTCCTGGTAATAAGATTAAACAAGCATCAAACAAATTGTTGTGGCAGACTAGCACTTGATGAACGGTCCTTTAGTTTTTACCACTAAAATAATGACCCTAGCTTACCTTTAATAAATATTTTTGTTAATTTTCTTAACTTTCTAAATATGTAAAGATTGCCACTTAGTAATGGGGGATAAATCTTCTGATTAACCTGGATAATCCTATACTTAAATTGAGTGAAATTTGTGTTTGTTTCTCATATGAAGTAGGGTCATACAAAGAGAAGTAAAAAAACCAAAACATTGTTTCAATTCATCTTTCTCTCTCTCTCTCTCTCTCTCTCTCTCTCTCTCTCTCTCTCTCTCTCTATATATATATATATATATCTACAAAACAACCACCCAATAAACCAACAACCAATCGATAAAGCAAATCAACCAATCACTCAATTCACATCAACAATCACAAAAATCAATGGTTTCTCTTTTCTTCTGTAATGTTATCTCCCTTTATCTCTTGTATCTGGTTAAGCAAAGTCCAAAGAAAAAGAGTCCAGACAGAACACCTTATTGGTTGGTTTATACTACACCATAGTGCTGTCTCATGAAGAATTGCTATTTATCACAACTTGGCTTGCGATTCATATCCAAAGAAATATGTCCAGATTAAACACCTTCTTTGTACATTTATACAACACCAGTGTGATGTATTATAAACAACTGCAATTGATCGCAACTTGACTTGCCATTGATATCCATGGCAAGCTATGAGTGACAGGGAATTGATTCAGACAAATTGCAACTCTTTATAAGAAGGGACCTTGTTGGTAACAAATTGAACACAATCCTATGTTGTCAAAATTTAGGACTAAAGTGCGTTCAAAACTCACAAAAGAAATACTGAAGAATGAAGACAGATGCAGCAATTATTTAAAGTTGAACAACTTTTATTACATTCTTGTACTGTGTAACAACATTTTCATATTTTCATCAGAACATGCAAATATGAGATCAGTTGTAAGCACTAGACTTGATATTTCATCTAGATCTAAACCAATAGACCTACATACAGTGGGGTCAGGTGTAATCTACAGGCCATGAATAAAATCAATTCTTATATTAGCATGAGTTCAAAACGTGTACGGCATTTAAAATCCCAAGTTGAAAGATCAGGGGTGAAATATGAAAAAAGGATAAAATCTCTTGGATGTTTCTGGATGTTGCTCTAAGTGCAACAACATAAAATATGAAACGAGAGAGGGAGACTTAAATGATGCGAACTTAGGTGGCAGTATAATAAACATTTTGATTACAAAATGAATAGCTGCTCAGATACATTCTAGACACAATAAATACCAAAATAAGGCTAAACCATTACGGTATGTTTTGTGGCTTTACATTGTTCCAATCCACAAGACAGAATTTACGGACCTACACTGTAATATTTGCTTATAGAGACAAAACTATATTCAAATATAACAACATGGCTATTACATGTTTGCATACACTATACAATTCAAACACATTTTTGTACAAAATACAGTAATTTACAATAAAACACATAGCACTACAAAACTCATGCAGAAGCGAAAATTACTTGTTGAAAAATATTTATATATATATATATATTTATAAATACTGCCTCTTTGTTAAAATAACTATGAATAACTGTTGTCCAAATTGTGTTGCTTGTGAAGTATAGCTGTACATAGCACATGCCAGCACAAGGCCTTTCATGCCTTTAGTAAGTTGTATAATACCATATATCAGCTCTTTAAAGTGGATATAACATAGATAAAAGAGCATTGAACCAGATATAAAAATCTCATTCATTATGGAGTATACTGGATGCAAACTGTGACAAAAGCAATATCATATTTAGATATGCAATAACTGCTCTGATTTCATACTGAATTTCCATGTAAATAAAATTTGTAAAATTTGTTGGAGTCTCCCACACCCAGACATAATAATATTTTTCAATGACTTTTTGGTCAAGGTATGCCAGAGTATGCTACCCAGAATTTGAAATTGGGTTTTATGAGCCACTGAGATAGTGCTGACCATGAAATAGAATTATGATTAGACCTGGTTGTCATTTAGATGCTGAAATAGATAGCAAACACGTTTTAAATTGTTCTATAAATGACAATTGCAACAAAGACAATGTATTTCTTGATCCAGAAACATTGAATTTTAGAAGAACATTTGGCATGGCTGTATACAAAGTGGTTTATTTCGTTTTACAGAAAAATAATAACAAGGGCCATTTGCTACAGTTATTTTATAGCACTTTTCACATTTGAGAGGATACATAAAACCTACTTTTCAAAATAACTCTTACATGATTCAAACAGTGAAAGTTAGAGACAGATGTAAAAACATGCACAATGCACATGATGAATACACTTGCAGCTAGGACTTTGTTTATACAAATACGTAATGTAATAAATATCACCTATAATCAAGAGAAAGAGAAAAGACAGCACAGATACATCATCAGTAAGAACAAAAGCAAGAATTGCTCAATCCTTGGCACTTTCAGAGCATATAAATAACACATGAACAATATGACATATCAGAGTTCTTTCTGTTGAGTGTATAAAATATACCGTAATGAATGAGTTGTAACAAAATACAATTCTGAGACCGACAAGTAATACGATAACTGTCTCCCTGGTATGAGGTCTCATCAAATCCAGAAACATAACAACATACAATCTCTTACAATATGGCCACAAACACAATGACCATGTCCTTTTCAATAAATAAAATTAAAAATCATTTTTTTTTTGTGAAAAATAATCTCATATTTCATTGTTATTTGATCAAAAATTCTTACACAAACAAATACTAAACCTTTTTTTGTATTTTTGAAGTTTTCTAAAATTTAAAACAATCCGTTGCAAGTATAAATTGTACATGATCATTCATTAACATCAAGCTTAATCGACAGATTGGTACTTTCTCTTTGATGTATTTGACACAGTATGAAATATTCATATGTAGAATTGGATTTATTTCTTGCATTTCATTGTAATATGCTGTTTGAACTTTAAAAACTCCAATGACCAATATTGATCATATCACTGAATGAATACAAAACACAATTTCAATATTTCCATTGCATTACATATATAGTAAAAATATATAAATATTACAAACATTGTTCAAGTTGTCCACATCTTAAACAAATGAACAAACGTGGATTCATTACCATGCATTATCAACAGCACAACAGCCAATAACTACAGGTAAACAGTCAGGGGTCATATAAAACATTCACACAATTCATGCATTTTTTTTTTCATCAAAGGGGAATAATTACAGGTCAGTTTTTTTTTATGAAATTATAATAACCACACAATAGCACTCCAAGAAAATCAACATATGTTACAGAGGCCTTGTAAATGCCCCGTCTTCCTGTAGTGTAGTTTTGTCTTACTTTCTTGTGATTTGTTCCTTTGTTTCATGATTTTCAACACCTAACTAACAACCTATCATGCATATGTCTACAACATACGTGCAACACTGGAGCAAATTCTCACGGATGATCAAATTGCGCAACATCTGTGAGCGGTGCGCAACCCCTTCACTATGCAGGGTATGCACATGGTGCTCGTCTTTAACCAACTTCACACGGCAACCTTGCTTATTGCACTAACACCAAAATGACCAACACTACTCCAGACTGTATTACATGGTTAACAAGACGAGCACTGATGATTGAAAGGGGTTGCCCACAACGCACACAAAACTGCCTGACATTTGACAACAACATCCATGTGAGCGCTCTCACATGATTCGGTTGACTAGTATCAAGCATCACATAGAAGCAATATCATAGGAAAGAATGAGCTATGCACATGACAGTTACTTCTGTTTAATAGTGTCAACATTTACAAAGTGCTCCTGTTTATCGCCATATATATGTTGTTTTTGCAAGCAAACATGTCATGTTGCATGGTACAAAATCCAAAGTTCTGAACTCTTTCACATGATTTTTTGTTGATCCTGCATTTTATCATGAAAACTACAAAAGATATTTTTTTTCTTCATATTGTTTAAATATAAAATATATATATGACAAATGTCATAAAATTGTCTGTTCAAAAAAGTTGATTTCATTCAGAATCAAGGCAATTTTTGTTCAATAATTATCAAGAGTTCATTTAATTCCATATCACATATCAAGATACAAATATAAAGTTCATTAATTGTATTCAACCATTCTAAAGGTTGAAGAATATTTTATACAACCAATGTATCAAATAATCAATGCCAACAATCATATTCGTGATCTTTGGACATACTTTAGGCTAAATATTGCATTTTCTGTCTCATTTATAATTTTGTATTTTCTACACAGCCTTGCATCTCGTTGTTAACTTATAGTTGATTTTCTAACTATATATTTGCTGGCATTAATAAAAAACACCTCCAAATATATTTGCTTTCGGCATGCAATGAGACCCAATTCATGCATGCTCTGCAATTAAAAGTCAATAGCGCCCTCTCATGTTTCATGAATGTCAACTTCTGACATCACTCTTGGGGAGAGGGGAGTGGTGAATTCACGCATGCTTTGAGTTCAAACGTCTCTGAAACACCCCTCACATCAAGATCAACTCTCGACCAGTGCGGCGTCACATTTCAGGGAAGAGAGAGAGAGAGAGGTTTCATAGCTCGTTCACGGCGTCTTCACCGAAGACCTGGAGGAGGAGGTGGAGCCTAGCATCACCTTGGTAACGAAGCTGACGATGGCGGAGGCAGGCTGCTCCACCTCCCAGTCGGCAAACAGGTGGCACTCGTTGTCTGTCAGACTGCCAGGCTTGCGGGAGATAAAGCCAAAGATCCTGCGTAATGGAGGAGAGGACCAAAATCCAAAGTTACTCAACGTTATTATAAACCCTACAATACACTCCAACATTTTTTCCCTCAGTACTTCTAGATGCCATGGCTATTTTTATCTGTTTGCGTGTGTTTTTGTTTCTAATATATAATAATAACAATACATAAATCGCACTTTCCATGTTAACTACTGTAGACGCATATAGACATATTGTTTGATAGAAATACCTTTTTCATTTTAGTATATCTTTAGTTACAGGGATTAAATCAATGAATTCCTGGACTTACTTTGCTTCAGCAACCTCCTGCCCCTCTTTTCTTGGGCACCTGGTGATAGAAAAGATGGTAGAAATAATAATGAAACATACATTCATACATACATACATACATAAATACACACATACATACATACATACATACATACATACATACATACATACATACATAAATCCCTCACCCCTTTCTCCACCCTACCTAGCTTCCAGACAATCTATGAATTACTTCTCATGTGCCCTGGACGAAACTTAACTGACTAAGTTATTTCATCATTAAGTTCTCTTTACTCTAATACTCATACAAATGCAACTGAGACACTGCTCTTCCATGCCTGATGTGAATAACCTACATGAAATGTTAAGTACAGGTTGGGAATGAGCTCATAATAAGCCATTGATGTATTGATGCAAAAGTAATACACATAAAACGCACTGAGCATCATTTTGTTTGGCGCACAAAGGGTCAAATGATTTAGAATGGCCCTTCTATTATTATTGATTTCAGAGATGTGTGCATATGAGCGATTGAAGCTAGCACATAAAGAGGTAATGTGATAGCTGCCAATTTAAGCCTATAAAAACATGTCAAATATATGGGTAGCCTGTTGTCATGAACCCGGTATGAGGTCATCAGGAATAAAGCTGCATTAACTCTTCTTACATCACTCTCACATCTTTGAACTAGTAATGCACACAAACCCTATGGAGCAGTATTTTATTTGACACACAATTAGTTAGTCAGTGTGGCCAACTCTTTAAACTCTAAACTTTCATCAGATACATAACATCGCAATGTTTTGCACTTCATGTTAGCGGCAAGAAAGGGTCACACTTTATGAGTCACTGGAGACAAAGCTCCTATTCGGCCTTTTACTCCATATATTTATTACCAACTTGTCGACATGCTTCCATCAAATAGAGTTATGTGGCGAAAAGGAAGTCAAATCTGTTGTGTTTGGCTCTTTTTGTAGCTGTCAAGGTTGGCATAATTCCAACAACATATTTCTCACTATCCGGTCAGGAGTCTGGGAATCATAAACTTTGGCAATAAACTTTGCAGATGCAAATTTAATTTTTTAGTGGATGTGATTGTCTAGACTCTAGAATATATGTTAAAAAAGCAGAAAATAACCCAGATATGTTGATGAGTCAACTTGTGACTTACAACTCATTAATAAAAACCTTTTTTAAAGTTGACTCCTAAAGGTGGAAGCTTTTATATTTTGTAGATGATGAATGACAACTTCCTGGCTCAAATTGCAACAGCTTCTTCTTGCTGATTAATGCACATGAAGATCATGCATTTCTAATTCTGTTCAGTAGCCACATTGTCACGCACTGGCTGTAACAAAATATTCTATCCATTCATACACCTTTTTCTTTGAATATTTTTAATCAACTCACACAATTCTTTCTTGTTGTCTTTTTTTACTTTTCCTTTCTCTTGATCTCTTTTCCTCAGCCTCTCTTTCTTGTTCCACACCCTTTCCTTCACCCCCCTTTTTCTGGCCTCTCTCTTGCCTCTATCCCTTACTCAGTTTCCCTTTCTATTTTATCTATCTTCCTTTCATTCCTTCACACTTACTTTCTTGAATTTGGGTCCATACCGCAGTACAGGATAGACTTGACAGGGTAGTGCTTTCTAAAGAACAGCCTACAAATCAAAGAAACAGGAAAAAAACAATTACAAATTAATTCATATTAAACTCTTTATGTGCAAAATGTGAATTTATTCAAAAGTAATACACACAAATCCAATTTCATGTTTGGGGGTTTAACAAATACATATATCAAGGAATGATAACACAATGAACACTAATTATGTCACGTATCTCATTAAACTGTATTTTGTATTAGGCAATGTTGATATTCTTTTATGGATTTGATTGAGAAAGAGGACACCTTATCTGAATAGATTTTCATATGACTACTTCTACTACTAATACTATTATTTCAACTTCTCCTTCTGCTACTACTTCTACTTCTGCTACTTCTACTACTATTGCTACTACTACCACTACTACTACCCTGTACTACTACTGCTACTACTACTACTACTACTACTACAACTACTACTACAACTTCTACTTCTACTAATAATAATGACAACACTAGTAATAATACCACTTCCATCTAAAGAGCAGAGAAAAATATCTTACTTTCTCTGCGTGTCTGTGACTGTGATGCCCTTTGAGGACACCTTAAAGTGAACAACAATGCCGTCTGGCTTCTTCTTGGCCGTCAGTGTCTTGGTCAGGGCCTCTCTGATCGCCTCAGAGCCCGTCAGAGACTCCATGCTCACACTGTCGATGTAAAGCACCTTGCATGCTGGGATAGCAAGACGGAAGAAAAATAAAAATAAGAACTGTTGTTTATATGCTTCTTTAAGGAGACGTAGTGCTCAAAAATGCTGTTTTCTAATGTCCAATTTCTTCTTCACTTGTTTATAGGACTTTACATGCTGAAAAAGAATGAGCGAAAACAAGATAGTAATTGCTAGTATTTACTTCTCATAAGTCACTGGTGTGTCTTGGCACTACAACACACTCACAGATCCAAGGAATCATAACTGTGTATGGAACAGAAGCAGTCAATAACTCAAAATGCTCATATACATCAGGAATCGTTGTTTAGACTTCAATTTTTTGTTTACCTTTGACTTAACTTCCAGCAACAAAATACCGTCTTTAGTTATACTGAACACAACAACTAAAATTAGCTAAAGAAACAAAAATACCTGCACTAAAATGATAAAGTACCTTTGATCTTCAATAAGACACTTAAGTGCTGCTGTTCTGTCAAATGACATTTATTTCCAAAAAGGTATTTCACTTGGTATCAAACTTTTTTTATGAAGGTCATGTCCCTCATAAATCAAATACATGTTTTGGCAAATACAACTCGGTATATCATAACCTTCCCTTTGTGCTAAATATGGACAGAACCTAGGATACCATAAACAGCACATGTCCTTTGTGTATTGTAAATGGGAATATCACATTACAAGCAAAAATCCAGCTGAGTTTGGAATTTTAGAAAAAAATGCACTCTGATCAAAATAACTTCACAAAAGATGCAAACCTTATGGAATAATCATATATGATACCCTCTGCTGGTTATAAAAAAATAATAGTTTCATTTTGAAGATGCAGCGAATTTGGCAATGGCACAGAAAGCTAATTTTGGTTAGTCCCACATGCACATAAACTTGTGTCATGTCACCTTTCCTATTGTTTCATACAAACATTGTGATTTTCAATGTTTGCATACTCTGGTTCAGAACGTGATGGAACTTTATGACATATTCTAAATTCAGCTTTCACAAACTCTGCATTCACCAGTTTCAGCACACTCCCCCAAGGGTCAACGGACTTTAGAACATGAGGCTGTTCCGTTCATCTTACCTGCCCCCTGCTGGAGTAATGCAGCAGCAGACTTGGGGTCCAGGGCAGAGTCAGTTGTATCGGTGCCTGATGGATCTGTGCACAGAGGGAGGGAAAATAGACAATTAAGTTTCTTGTTATGTTATGCTCTAGTTACTTTAGTATTACGATTGTGAAATCTATCTTGAAATGGGGTAGAGAAGAGACTTGTTCACTCATGACTTGTATGCAATTGTGTTTTTTTTGGCTAAAATCATAGCTTTTAACAATTTGTTGATTATCTGACTATTGTACTTCATATCACAGATGTCAACAATCATTGTGCATCACCTCCTATGAAAGGTGAAACGGTATGAGTTTTCAAGCTTTAAATTAGACTTTTACATTTTGTTTAATTCTCATCAGTGGTATGCCTCAGTAAACGCTGAATATCAATATGTTGAGTGGTTTCATATTCAAATATACACACACAGAAACTACTGCAGGTTAACTGATAAAGGTACCCACAATCATTGGGCCTCACAACGGATAATATAAATAACCACTAAGTAAGTCATTAATAAACCTCCGCGCATTGTTAACCACAACATGGGGCCCTATACTTAAAAATCTGTATTATGGGCTACTACTTGTAGAGTGTCTGGATTATGTCATTTAAAGAGCGGTTATGATATGACATCATATCCCTTCATAAAGGTGCACCAGGAGGAGAGGAAAGCTGAACAGGATTACCTTTAATGAAATTTGTCTCACATGAGGGAGAGAGAGAGAGAGAGAGAGAGAGAGAGAGAGAGAGAGAGAGAGAGAGAGCAGGGAGGGAGAGAGAGAATGGACAGAGAGGAGAGAGAGATAGATAGATAGAGAGAGAGAGAGAGAGAGAGAGAGAGAGAGAGAGAGAGAGAGAGAGAGAAAGAGAGTAGGGAGGGAGAGAGAGAATTGACAGAGAGGGGGAGAAGGGAGAGGGGAGAGGGGAGAGGGGAGAAGGGGGAGGGGAGAGGAAGAGGGGTTCCAGTGGGGTAGGGGTGTAGATGGGTATAAAGAGGAAAGGTGGAAGAGAGGAATGGGAAAATACATAGAGGGGCATACATATATAGAGAGAGGATGGACGAGGGAGAATGAAAATGGACATGAAAATAATAGTGATTAAGATAGAAAATGTGATAGACATGGAAAAGGGGGAGGGAAAGGACACAATAGACAGAAAACACAGGAAAGAGAAAGGAGGAAGAAAGGGGGCGGGGCATGGAGCAAGAATGAGGGATTGAGGAAAAAGAGATTGAGAGAAGCTTCTTAATTTCTTATACAATCAATCTGAACTTTAAGAAAATATAATATCAGACATAAGATTTGATACTAGACAATGGAAAAAAAAACTTATTGCAAAACAAATTGTATTACAATGGAAGTGATGTCATTTCTGGTGACACTATAAACAGCAGCTAGATTCTTGGCATTGTCATGCTTAGATTAGGTACGATGTTATGATTGGAACAATGAAAAAAGTGAAGGAAAAATTATTAGGAGACTATGAGTTGTATTCTCTCTATAAACTAATTACTGTTGAAGGATGCACACCAACTGATCTGCGTACTCTTTTAACACTTTGTGTGCCAGATAAACTGCTGCTCTATGGATTTTTTGTGTGTTAACCATTGTCACATAAAGAATTCACACAGTATTTATGGCAAAATGTACATCAGGATAGTTTTGTTCAGTGATATGGTAGCTTTTAACTAAAGGTGATGGTTATGAACTTCATTAGACTTGTGACACTACAAAATAATAATCATCCCTGCAAATAGTGTGCCTGGTTATGTAAAGACTCAGAGAGGTCACAAAGTAAAACCATGAATTAGTTGTTTCCCAGTATTCATTCTATTACTGTCAAAATGTCAAGGAAAAAGATAAGTATATTTCTCATACTTCATCTATTCATTTAGCATATCTTTAGTTCATCCACAGAAGTATACCATCCCAGATAGAAATAAAAATCTTGTTTATTTATCTTAATTACATCTAAAGAATATGCATACATGTACATGATTTTTCTCACGGTTATTTATCCATCAAATTTGACCTTGACTGGCTAGTCCTAGCTGACAACTTTGTGTCAGTTTTGTGGATTATTTGGTTATATTCTTCCCCAAAATAAATATGCAGTTGATGAAAAGTTTGACCACAAAGTTATGCTTTGTGCTTACATAGAGGAAATTCTCACACGAAACCAATACATTTGTTTCTACCAGTCTGGACAAAGCAAGAACCCAAAGATGGTGAATATTTGTGGTTTGGAGTAGACCATGTTATGCTTTGTCTGACATAGAGAGCACAACATCAAGCACAGAGTGACACACATATCAGAATTTGTTTGATACCAGTTGGGGAAGTCTGCAATAGACAATAGTTTATTTTACAAGGTATATTTTTGTAGAATTATGAGGTTCATGTCATTTTTGACAGGTCCACATGAACAACATTTACATTACAAACATGACAAAAGGTCAACAGGGAAAGGATGATCCTATAGTGAGTTTAAAATGACCTTCTATATATATTCTATATATTCTATTCTATATATATATGTCTATATTTTCTTGCAGGGTCTGCCATTGATCTTCTACCAAAGATGAGCCTCATGATTCAACTACAGGTACATCAATAGGTGTTTCATCTTTGATTTGAGTGCTCTCCAAGCGTAAATATTGCAATCTATGAGGGGTGAGTCCATGTAATGTAATTGCATATCCAACTCCTTGCCAGTATTATGTGCAATACAGGAACTTTCTGAGTTCAACAGAGCAAAAGAAAAATCCCAAGTGGGCAAATAAACACAGTAATTGCTTACAAAAGATAAATGATTATTGATAAGGATCTTGAAATAAAAGAGAAGTGCTGGAAAGAAAGAGTATGGTTTTGATGAAAAGGAAGGTAAATTTGTGCAAATATTTGTAAACGCAAGGAGTGGAAAAACAGGTAATTGTTGTGAAATTTAGCTCATTCTGCATGGCTGCTTGGCGCTGCTTAACCATTTTGTCAAAAGGAAAACGTTAAAAAAAGCATAATTTTGTAATTGCATTGTATTGTGATATCAGAAATTGCCTACATATATACAGTTGCTGTTCTATTACTATCTTACCTGCTAAAAATTGCTCACCATTTTTGAGGAGGTCAGGAGATATCTACATCTGAAGGTTCCTAACTTTGATCTAATTAAAATAATTTAATAAGTTCAACAGGCACAAGTTTTTGACAAACATCATCTCTTTTTATGAAAAAAAAATCCTTCTATTTGAAAGGTTTCTACAGTATAGATTTCTTCCAGTTCAGCATTGTTTGAAGTTTCTCTAAGTAAAATGTAGCCAGCTCTTAACACTTTAATATATATTTTCATGATTATTAAAAGAATATGATGAATATGATTACTCATGTTTAATAAATTACTTATCAAGAAGATCACAAGGTCAGTGTGATGTTTATAGGTAACTCTATGAAGAATAGAAACCTGTACTGCCTGAATGACAAGACACCTTCCTAAAGACCTCTAGAAATGATGCAATCTCATCATTAAGACTTCCACAATAGGATGCAGCCATGAGGTGTTCCCTCGTAAATCACTCAAGCATTCACAATTAATTGCTTGAGGTACGTGCACTGCGGCATTACTGCTTTACGCTCTTCTTTAAAGCACTTGGTGACTGAGAATCTACGATAGTAACAATTAAGTGGTTCCATTTACATTACGGAAATACCCTCCAGCATGAATAAGAATTCCATTTATATAGATACAAGGCATTAATTATGTTTTGTGAAAATCAATTGCTCATTAATTACAAATCAATTACCCTTAAAAGGTTGTCCTATCTATCTCTATTTTTGTATATTGCTGATTCCCTTAAAAATATTCATTGTGTTCATATGTCGTTATCACGACCACAAAAGTATTAACCTCTGATCATCTTGATCAGTTTATTTGATCGATGAACATCAAACATTTTCATAACTGTTAAATATTTTCAATAACATGTACAAAAAAATGGATTAACCATAACAGAACTCATTTAATAGTCTTGTTCCCTCTAATGTATCAGATTCAAAGGCAAATTTATAAATACTGTATTTGACTTATGTTAATATTCACTGAGTACATACAAGTCCTGAAATATCTATGTTTAGAGAATAACAAGAAAGTGAAAGAAAAAAATGCTTAAAATATGAGGTTAAATTGATTATTAACACTCCTCTTAACTATTTTGTGTTTACACATTAATCATAAAAAGTTAATTCCTATTTTCATTTAAGATTAAAAAAAAAGCATTGAGTGCTATCATAAGTGGTTGAATGTAAGCACGGCAGCATTGACGCATGTTACCACTTGAAGCTAGGAAGCAGTATGGTATTTCCTTGCTGCTACATAGCGAGTGAGTGAGTAAGGTTCCAAAGGTTGAGTGTTGCAATACTCCTCAGCTAGGTTCTAGCAGGGACATGAGAGAGTCCCTGGTTCTAGATTGTGGGTTGCACAGAGGTATTCCGTACATAAACACACATTGCTTTAGCACCAAAATCACAACTAAGTTTAGACACAAAGACTAAAGCATTCTTCCTTTTACTCTCTTTGATGTATTGGAGACGGGAAAGGGAGGTTGGTTAGTCGTGTGTGTCCAGCCTTAGTTTTGATTACAGCGTAAAAATAGACAAATCAGCTCTCTGTCTTATACCTTGGCTCCAAGTATCTAACCAAGGGGCATGATAGTTTTGCTTCCAGGCTGCTAGGCATTTTTAAACCAAACTATTCCATTAAAAGGGTCTGGCTGCAGTAGACTAATCATTCTGAATTTCTTTGCCAGCTCACTCAGACTAGGAGAAGAGGAGACTGATCTGAATACTAGTCTCATGCCTACTAGACTCTAATTTTCAGTTTGGATTAAAAATGTCCAACAGCCTGGAATCCAGGCTTGGGTCCTGGTGAAATTATGGGTTAATCAACGCACTGGCTGCTCCCAAAACATATGCGTATGATGTCTTAAGGCAGCAGGGGCATATGTTGCTCTTCTAAACACCCAGCACCCCAACCCCCTTGACTTTAATGTTGATATATGGTGTACGTTATCACAAGGGAAAGGACATACATGTTACATATTGTATTGTCTCTCCTCATTAATGAAGTATGTAAAGATATAAAATGCTTTTTCAATTTTTATCGGCACTTCATTGTAAGGCCTTGCTCATATATAACCTGGGGTGGGTTACCGAAATAATGACAACTCTTCCTTCAGTGTTAAGTTGGTAAGCACTAACTGGTTGTCAATCCTGCATGTCAGAAATTTGCATATCATACATGCCACTATGATGCAGCAAATCATGAATATGTATATTCTGAGGGTCATACATATT